>CAJNDT010000161.1:0-288644 GCA_905221615.1 Symbiodinium sp. CCMP2592
GTTTCAGCAACTGTAGTTCTGAGAAATGGCTGCGGAGTCACAACTGCATTGAGGCATGTGCATACGCTGATCTTCAGAAGAGAGAGAGAGAGGTACACAGAGACATCAATTGAGCAACCTCGCCGACCGGCATGACCTTTCAACATGATGCTCTTAATGATGAACCTCATCAGGGATGATGGAGTTCGCAGCACAGCTTTGCTGTGTGGTTGTTGGCTGCCAGGGGCAGCAAATGTGCATCTAATTGTCAACTCAGCAATGTTGCTCACGGAGTTCTTGACCGCTTTCGCTTGTTGGATGTAGGAGTTGATGTAGTAGATACTGTCTCCTTTTGGGTCGGAGGCGTTGATGTCGGACGCTGATCAGGTTGCTCCGCATGCTTTCGTATCCACTCTTGAGATGCGATAAAGTCCTCCCGCCACCATGAAGAGCCGTTAGTGGCCCAATGCCATCTCCATTGTGATGCCGTGGGAGATCGCGATCTGGTGCGTTGTTCCATGGTGCTAACACAACTGGTTGTTTTGCAAAATGCTGCGGGAAAGAGTGCATCACTCGCTGCATACCAAACATATGTGAAGTGAGTGCACTGACTGTCACAATTGGCAACAACGACAATCGTTGTTTTAACCGTCCGCTGCAAAGCACCCAATGGTGGTATGAACATGGTTGATCACCTATTGTTGCGAAGCTTCGAGTCTTTCCACTCGTTGCTTTAGCTCTGTGATCTGCCGTGTTGTTTGCAGAATAAACTCAGCTAATTGGTCGCGTAGAGCCTCGTCACTGAATGTGGAAGGTTCACTTCCAGTTTCGGAATCATAGTCCCGATGCTGTGTCAAAATCTCCATGAGGGCCTCGGAGAGAGCTTCACGTCGTGACTCATCGACGGGTGGCGAATCTGTAGTCACTGTGTTTGTCGGAAGAGATGCTTCGCTCATGGCTCGGTGTCGGGATTCCGATAGGTGTCACTCTGAGGCAAAAACTTCAGAAGGCAAAGTTATGGTGTGTGTCTGAAAGCAACATGTGTTGAAATGCGAGAAATGTGCACTACCTGGCTCTTTTTATACCAGCGTACCTTATCAGCATATTCACGACCAATCAGGCGCGTTTTGCCTGATGAGGCTTTCGAGTACGTCGAGCTGCTGTTTGCACGAGGCGAGGATCGCCGTGGTAGCCTCGTGTTGAGTGGTCAACACCGTTGTAGCCTGTTGTATCAGGCGCTCGAGTTTGGCATTCGATTCAAGCAACGAATTGTGAAACTGCGTTATTGCTGCCATAATCTCAGTCGATGAATTCGGATCAGAATGATGCGGAGGTGGAAATGGCGGGGTCGCTGGTGCAGCCACTGCTGCGTCCTGCTGTTCTTCCGGATCTTGGTGTTGCTCTTGGTAATCTTGGAAATCTTCGTCTTCTGCAACACGTAGGAACTGAGAGCGCAAAAGCGCCGGCTGTTGATTGTGGCTGCCAACCGCAGGTTGCTCGTTGCGGCGTCTGCTAGGCTTGGAGATGGATGGCCGAGGACGGCCGCTCAGCGCTTTGTGGCTCGGCTGCAATCTGCCAGTCATGGCACTTTTATACATGATGATGCCTCAGTTAAACACTGTAAATGGCTGCGGGAAGCACTGTGTTGATACAAGGCGGCTCTCATGTTGCAAAGTTGCATGGCTCTGGACACACGCACGGCAACTTGGCACAGTGTTTTGCTTACAGCTGTTGATCAGTATAGCCGGCAGCGATGTAGAGATCGCGCATGGCTCGAATGGCTGATGTGGCCTCGCTGCCTGGTGTTGTCACTCTGCGTACCATGCGTGTGCGGGCCTGAAAACTGCTGCGAAGTGTTGCAACAGAGGTGGCTGACTGTGGGTGTAAAATATCCGCCTTGTGCAAAGTGCATTGATGCGTAAGGCTGCTGTGCTGAGGGTTGATGGCGAAACCCAGGAAAATGTTGGCCGGTTCAGTTTCAAGCTGAACCGGTGGTTTGTAGAAAGATGCGTCAGTAAGCTGTGCAAAAGGAGGCAGTCGGGTCAGCTGTGCAGGTAAAAGAAGGACGCGGTTGTCGACGTATCTGGTAGCAAAAAAGAAAGCTTGATCCTGCTTGTTGTGGTCTGGAAAATGCTTGTGGTTCTTGAAAAGTTGTTTGTATGTGTGGTGCCAACACTGTTCTTCGACAGTAACCACGATGTTGCATAGGGCTGGGCTGCAGGGCGAGCCCATAGGTGCACCGCGAAATTGCTCAATGAGTGATGTACCAACAGTGAAATAGTTGAGTCGGAGCACTGCAATGATAAGTTGTGGTATGTGTTGTAATTGTATGCAAAGTTTGTTGCCGGAGGAGGCTTCTTGCTGCTTTTGTCTGCTTTTGCCCCTGTGGACTCGATGTGTGGGGTCTTTCTGTGAGTGGTCAATGAAGAATTTGGAAGAGTGTAGTGGGTTCTTCTCTCTGTACCATCGAACCATGATGCTGTATGCTGAAAGAAACCGTCTCTGATCGACCGATGTAAAGAAGCCAGCCAAATCCTGATTGTACAGGATGTAATCTGTTGAATCTTGTAATTTCCTGCGTTGATGCAAGAAGAGTGCTGTTTGTTTGAGCTGTGTCATCCCGTCTCCTTGGTGAAAGGAGTTTGGGCATGCTTGAAGTGTCATCAGCTGCAGTACGTCTGCTAAGGCTTCCCATAATTTTCGGCCCATGGTGTCGATGAACGCCACTATAGGACGTCCTTTCGCGAATTGCTTCTTTCTTTTCGGTAAAATGTAGGCACGTGGGATGCGGCCCCATTGTGTAAACGCCCATGTGTAAGTTGGTAGAAGACTGCGGATGTCTGTGTAGACATCGAAGTGGTGTTGTAGAGGTTGGCGCTGCGAGATCCGAAAGATCTCTTTGTCTAAAAAAGTGTTGTGTATAGCAGTGTGGTATAGTGCTGGGCAGTACCACGTGAGTCGGTTCGGGAAGTGATCTTCGCAATGGATGATGCCCGTGGGTATTTTGTGTTGGACTTGCTTGAGCATCTTGACCTGTAGTATGTTGTGTTACTGCAGTGTGTGTTGTGTTGTGGTATTTGTTCAGATACAAACTGCTTTGCAGTTTGATGGTTGTAAGGTAGTCCATAGTGTCGATGCCATGTGCGTATGGCTCGGCATAATTGTGAGGCCAACTGTGTGGGCTTTTGAAGGCAATTGCTTTTGCCGGAGTATGCCAAAAACTGATGTTGTGGTTGTAGTTCTGCAAGTTGGATAGCAATGTGATTGTGGAAAATGTGCTCCTGGGGTACTTGTGAGTGTAATGGTGAGCATGTACAGGGTGGTGGTGAATCAGGTTGCCATGTGGTGTGGGCATCGCGCCAATTGTGTAGAAGTTGTTGCATGGGTGGGTGCTTTTTGTAGACAGGTTTTGTGCTGGGAAGGTGGAATGGTGGAATGTGTTGTTTGTTGCTTGTTAAACGAGAGCGCAAAAATTGTCGTAGTTGTTGGGTGAAGGTGGGGTGCAAGAGTGGCTGTAGGTAAATGGGTTTTGTGACAGGAGGTGGTTTTAGTCGTCGCTTTTTGAAGACGGTGTTGAGAGCTTTGTGAGCGTGTCTGCGGTCACGTCGTGGTAAGTTGTTTGAGAGTTTGTGTAAAGCGTAAACTGTGGCTGCTGGTGTGTCTGAGCGAAGCAGTTGTTTTGTTGTGTCGAATCTGGTGCGAGTGTTGGAAGTAAGATGTGAGACTGTGGTCCATGCCTGTTTTCTGGTGTTGAATAAGGTGGAATTGGTGAAGCTCCGAATGGAGTGGTGTAGTTTGCCTCGGCGCTGCTTCGCCCATAAGGTGGCTGTGCCGTTGTGCTTGTTGTTGGCTGCTTTTGTGAAGCCGGAAAAAGCTCCTTTCATGTGTGATGTGATGTAAGGAAAGTTGAGCTTGGATTGGTGGTGTTGTATGAGAGTGTTCTCCGTGGCTTCTAATTGCTCGGTGGGTATGTTGGCTTGTAGTACAATTGGTGTGTATTGGTGGTAGCATTTGTGTTTATGCCACCATCGTAAGGCAAGTTCGGCTTGTACAATCTTGTGTTGTTGAAGTTGCTTGAATTTTCGATTGCGTGTGCCCTCTCGTTGTGTGAGAGAGTGACTTGTGCTGCCGATGTAGACGTAGCCACGAAAAGGTTGTTGTGTGGTGACTCTGCAGTATACCACCTGTGGCTGACGAAAGAAAGAGAGTGTGTACGATGGAAAAGAAATGTTTGAATGTGCAAACAGTCTCTGCAGGTTGGAGAAATGTCCTTCCTCATGTTTGAGGTAGAAATGCTGTGTACGAAGTAACAAAGTCAGGCCTTGAAGCCAGAGTATGATTTGATGGAATTGTGTGGAGACTGGTTCTGCCAATGGTGCGACGAATTGTAAGATGGATCTGCCTTGATCCAGAATGCGTATGATGTTCTTGAATTGTTTTTGTCGGAAAATTGTTGTGTGATCTAGTGTCTGTCGGTGTTGAATCAAGTACTGCCTGAGTCACTCTGTCATCTGACTGATGATGGCGACAAGTTTGATCAGTGCTGGGGAGCCAAATTTGTCGATGGCTTTGGGTGGGACACCCCAAGCGACTGCAGCGGTCTGCAGTGTCTGCTCTTGTGAGTTGCTGAGTGAAGGGAATTCCGAAGCAACAATGTCAAGGTACTTTTTTACCTGTGTTTTTTGTTTGTCGCTGATGCCTTTGATGGCACCAAACCATCTGGTGATGCCGGATTCGGAGTGAACGCCAGTGAAATGATCTTGAAACCAAACACTGGCTTTTGTAGGCTGCTGAAAGATGCGCTGGGGATCCATCTTGGGATCGAGGGGTGCCGCCTTCGTTGGTGTAAGAGTTGACTGCTTCTGTCGCTTGGCGCCCAGAGTGGAGCGTCCCGGAAAGTGCATACCTGTGGTGGATGACGATGCTGGGGAAGCATGTAACGGGTTGTTGTCTTGTTCTGCAGCGGTTGTGGTGAAAGGGGAGAGGCCATCAGTGGTAGGCCTGGTGTCGGTGTGTGTAGAGTCATCGATGGTAGCACGTTTTTGTCCACGAGTGGTTGTGGTGGGGGAAATCTCAATTGTGGAAAGTGAGAGAGGTGGTGGAGAGGGCGTGTTGATGGGAGTGCTGGGTGCGGTGGTTCGTTTTGGTTTCTTTGGTGCTGGTGTGCTGGGTGCCTCATTGTGTGCATCCGGAGCACGGAGAGTTTCAATTGTCTCCAGTGCTGTGGAAAGTCGTGCTTCCAGGTCGCTGATGCGATGTGCCGCCATAGTGTCTGCCTCTGTCGGCTGCGAAGGTTGAAGTGGGAGATGAGGTTGTGATTTGCTGGATTGTAGTGGTGTTGGAGATTCGGTGGGTTGCGATTGTGTGTTGTCTGTGTCAGATTTGACATCTTGCTTGTCCTTTTTGTTGCCATCATTGTACTGGTCCTGCAGCTCTTGCAGGTACAACACCAATTCCTTGATGAGGTGTGACATTGCTGGTCGTTTTGCGAGTGTGAGCTTTTCTTGCCAGCAGAATGCGGTGGCCGCTTGGTCCAGATCAATTCTCCTTGCTCGAAGTTGACCCATAAGTTCAGTGGTAAAGACGGCTTCGCTGATGTGTTTGCTGCATGTGAGATGGATGTCGAAGCCGTGTGCGGCGTACCGTAGCCAGTACGAGGACCAATTGTGTCGCAGAAATGCGACCAATGGTGCTGTTGCGATTGGCATGCCTGCCGTGCGGTTGTGCACTGAATGTGGTGTAGATTGAATGTGTTTGGGTAGGTTGAGGCCAAAAAGCTGCCTGTTGTCCCAATGCTCTGGTGTTTGAACGAAGTCGTTTGGTATCTGGGGATTTGTAGGCGTGGGATTGGGGTGTTGTTGTTGTTGGGGTGTGACGGTGGCCTGAGGTAATGTATGTGAAGAAATGCTGGGGTTTCGAGTCGTCATCGAAGATGGACTCACAAATGTGTGTTGGGGAGTGGCAGGTGTGGGGGTTGGCAGTGTGGTGGGTGATGTTGGGCCGGGAAACTGCTGGGGTGGGGGAGGGGGTGGAGGGAAAGGTGGGAAAGTGGTGTTGTGGCTGTAAGTGTGAGCTGAACCCCAAGTAGTCGGGGTTAGGGGTGAGGTGTGTGGTGGGATGTTGTGAATCCCTGGTGGTGGGGAGATCGGGTGCATTGGGGTGCTACTGGTCGAGGCTGTTTGTCGCTGCACCGTACTGATTGCTGTACCGATGATGCCTGTTGGCATTGTTGTATGCCACTGAGGCTGTGTCGGCTTGTACATGGTTGCACAATGGGGCACTACAATTGCCTGTGACTGCAAAAGCTGCACATGGAACATGCATGAGCAACATGGTTGGCTTGAGTGTCAACATCAACTTGTGCGATGCATCCAGCATGCAGCTGCATCGACTCTTCTTTGGCTCAAAAGCGGTGTCGGAGCAAATGCTTGATTGCAAACAGCTATGTGCAACGGGATTCAGGCCTGGAAGAAAATATACTCGAGAGTGAAAGGAAGACACGGAAGAAAAAGAAGAAAGCAACATCACTGAATGAGGCCGAATCCAACGATGCTGAAATGCCCCGAGTGGAATCCCCACTTCTCTGGGGTCCGCACGACACCCTTTCGCCCCACGATGAAAGCTTCTCTGTACATGTCCCGATACGTCATCTTGTAATGCTGATACTTAGTCCGTATTGTCCCGATGACGATCACTCCCTGTTGGCCCTTGGGCCGCCGTGTACATTGATCGGTAACTATATGTACCGTGCTTTCCGATACATCTCCTGGGGTCGCATTCCCGTATATGACGCAAGAGGGAATGGGTGGATAGGACTTGTCGTCGAAGCAATGGCTGACTGAACTTGGGCGGACCAAGTCCTCGCGCATTATGCGCGCGGCACTTGCAATGCTCGTGCCGTGTCCGGCGGTGTAGATGTATGTTTCCCCTGGTGGGTCGGTGGCACGAGTGCCGAATGCTCTGCGAGTCTCTCCAGCCCACGGGATGAATAACATAGTATGTACGCCGTCCGATATTGGCGTCAGCGTTGCCCCCAGTTCGTTGCACGCTGATCGCGTGCCCGACTGTAGCACGGCATGTGCAAATTCGGCTAAAGTCTCCTGCCTGAAATCGCTGTCAGCAGCTATCTCGCCCAAGGTTTTGGCGAGTTTATGTGCTTCTTCCATGTCGACAGCGTGGGGGGTCGGCTTTTCATGATCGTAAAGCTCAGAGAAAGGCGCCACATCAATCTGTGGTGGTCTGCTCTGTTTGCCCAGTTGTTCGAGGGTTGGCTGACCCGATGGGGCAGCAGTTGTGGATGCATCAAAAATCGGGGCAGGTGTCCGAATAGAGCTGGAGGGATTGTGCTGAACCTGTTGGCGAGAGGGTGTGCCCTGGCCTGTTGGGGGCTGCTGTTGTGCTGCTTGGCTGCCCTTGATGCGAAGGGCGATTCGCTGAACCTGCGAGGCCAATGTCCTTTGTGGGACCTTGGGTGGGGTAGGTGGCCTCTGACGTGGCTGTGTGGCTCTGTAATGCCACTTGTTGGCATCATCATCACGCACTGTAGAATAGCTACGGAGCACAACCGAGGTCCGCGGAGGTGTCGACGAAGATTGTCTGGTGTCCCTGCGAGAACGACTTCTGCGAGTGTCGCGGGATCGGTGGTGTCTGCGTCGGTGGTGGTGTCTCCCGCTGCTTGCCGGTCGTGCTCTGCTGCGTGTGCGACGTCGGCGCCTAGTGCTCACGGTGCGAGTTCTGCTGCGTGTGGGTGAGCGCCGTCGCCTGCGTGGCAACGGAGGATGGTGGGGAGAAGTACGTGCTGCAAACTGGTCGGTGTCTGCCGATCCCGTAGCCGGGGGTGGTTGTGTGGGTGGCAATGTGCTGACGGAGGGGGTGTTGGCTGTGTTTGTTGGTTGTTGTTGGGGAGTCATTGCCGGTGTCTGCGGGGCAATGTGTGTGGCATCGGTAGTGGGAACACTGGTGGGGTGAAGTTGTGAAGCTTGTTGGAGTGTTGTTGGCGGCGGTATGTGGGGTTGTTGAGCGGGTTGTGTGGAAGGGATGTTGCAAGGTGCAGGTTGGGGTTGTGGAGCAGGTGGTGTAAAAGGAAGGTTGTATGTGGTAGGCTGGGGCTGATGCGGTGTCAGAGTTGATGGGCTCGTGGGAAAAACTGTTGGATGGGTAGGCAATAGAGCAGGGTTCAGGAAAGTGGGGGGGTGTTGTGACATGAATTGCTGGGGTGGAGGTTGTTGTGGCATCTGGGGTTGTGGTGTGCTGAGATGTGTATATACCGTCGGATGCTGTGGAATAGGAGCAGTGTGTCCACACGGCATCATGGGGAAGCTGTGCGTCTGCTCAACAGGAATCGTAGTGGGTTGTGTCGGCAGTGTGGGCTGCTGAGTGGCAGCAATGCCAGTTGGCATCATTGCTGGGTAGCTTTGTGACTGCGGTACCCAGGTGTTCGGGTGAAATTGATTCAGCACCGGTCGGGCTGTTGGTGCATATGGTGTTGCTGGTGGCTGCGCGGCAAAATAATCCGGCCACATAGCTGCAACGAAGTGGGTGAAACAAACACAGTTGCACAAGCAAAGTGCAGGCTGTCCTGGTTGTCCCTGCTGGACTGATTTGAGAGGTCGTAGACGGAGAGAAGGAAGAGGGCCGAGTACTCTCCGAAGAGAGCGCTGTTTCACTTGCTGTAGACACTGTTACCGCGTCTGCACTCATGTCAGATGCACATGCCCTTGCGGTCCCTGAGGAATAAAGAAGCGGTAGAATAGAGGGCAGACTAGCGAGGTAGCACCTGCTCACTAGACGCACTTTACTGCATTAGCCGTCCCTTACTGCACCTGCACTCATGTCAGACTCACATGCGAGCATCAGAGAGAGAGAGATAAAGTAGCATCGGGAGATTCTGAACGATCTGAACGAAGGCTGAACACCCGGTTCATCACCGGTCTCCCCGGAGGGTCACCACGGCGCCATGACGGAAAGCCGTTGCTCTGGAGTCTCAACGACCCACGCTGATCACACTGATGGATTCGGCCAAGAGTACGAGTGCAAGAGGAAAAGAGAGAGGCATGTTGTTCATGTTGCAAAGTTTTGTCAGATTGTGGCAACCGTACAACTTGTTTGTCTAATCTGGACACCACAGGGGGCCTGTCCTCAAAACTAATCTTGGCACCACAGGGGGCTGCCATGCAGGTACACAGGACTGATCAGGTCCCGCTTCCCACTTGCATCCACAGCTTCGTTGAGTGTGGTAGGACGCAAGTGCCACACTCCCCTGCAACAGTTGATTTGGTAAATGTCCAATGCCGGATTATGTTGAAAAGCGAAATTGCAAACAGTGTAGGAGTGACCCTCTGCTCCCATGTGCTAGGGAGGTTCACACACACACACACACACACACACTCACACCACATGTTCGATTTCACAAGCACGCGCTCGAGACACTCGTCGGCGAACATCACTGGCATCCCAGAAACCAGACATTCCCCATGAAGACGCTCGATTTCACAAGAACCTAAGTCATATATCAATCATCATCACGAGCGCCCCAGCTCACCACATGATCACATAACCAGTCACTCGCAACGAGGCACTCTACGTCACGAGCCCTTGCTCGAGTCAAACATCCTCCGGTCTGCACGGCGAGATGCAGGATCCCACGGCGGTTCGAAACAGCAGCTTGGCCAAACAACACGTACCAGTAGCAAAAGAACTGACAAAGGAGTGCCTCATTCAGGTCTTTCTCCACATCTTCCAAGATCCTGCAACTGGAGCAAATGCCATCAGTGCCCCGAAACTGCAAAAAAGCCCTAGCTCCTCTGGGCGCTGATTTCCACGCCTTTTCCTGGCCAGGGTTGACTCCCCTGTAGCGCTTGTGCCAACACTTCCAAGCACACAGACCGAAGAACTCATGACACAACTGTGACGGATGGTTGGCGGTCCCTGAACGCTGAATGCGAAGAGGGGACGACACACGACCTGCTCATACCCTACACTCTGAGAAAAAAATGCAAGTGCAGACAAAGCATCCGCCTGAAAGGGGAGTGAATAAACATCGGGGTTTTGCTTTAGATCCCCGTTTCCCATCGGCCGCAGATAGACACCGGCATGCTTCACTCCTTCGTGTCCAGGTGGTTGAGATTTAGCGACCCATGGAGACAGCACCGGGAGGATCAATGTCGCTCCCACCCCGGAGGGCCGATGGGTACTGGCTACGCATGAGAAGCGCACCCAACACACTCGCGCACTGCAAAGAGATCCACATGCAAGTGCCGAAATGGATCACGATGGTACTTTGGGGGGAAGCCGAGCGTAGGGTTTCTGGCTCACCCCGAACCACCGGTCCTTGGGTTCGGCGCCCTCCGGTCTTCGGGTCGGTGCCCTCTTCTCACACTGGCTTCCGTTTAAGAAAAGGGGTCGCCCCGGCAAGGCGGGATGCCGGGGGGTGTTATGCAAGACGGAGGCTGGGGCTCTTCGCGTCGGTGGTGAAGTCGTGTGCAAGACGCAGGCTCCCACTCTGCGCATTGGTGGTGAAGTCGGAGCATCAATGGGCGACGCATGTTAAAGAATGCCCAAGCGCCAGCTCTCTCGCACACTGTGGCAGTATCCGCCGTTCCGACCGGCTTGAAGCGGTGCGAAAGCGCAAGATGCATCCACATACATACCTACATACATACATACAGACAGAGACATACATACAGACATACATACACACATCAATACCTACATACAGACAGACAGGCAGACAGAAGAATATATGTGTATGTATGGTAGAAATAGATTAAAGCACAGGCATAGACATACACATAGATAGATACATAGATAAATGTAATAGAGATGCAGATATAGAAAAGATACTGACATAGACATGGGCACACGCTGTCGATGCTCAAATCTTGGATTTTCTATGTCGACTAAAAATATCAACGCAGTCCTTGAATGGAGCCGCGCAAACGGCAGGACCACCAGTAGCCTGTCCGGCACAAAGCTTGGATAAGTTTGCGATTGTGCGGGAAGTCCTTGCCTGGAACTGCAGCAGACAAGACGCATCGATCAAATACACCCACTACTGGAATTCCTGGTGCAATGCTGATGCTGTTGCATGCTGCTTTCGGAGCATGCTAGGCGCTGCCTCCAGTAGGTGAAGTATCCACAACGCAGGATCCGAACACATCTCGCCTGCAGCCGACGTCATGTGCGTTTTCTCACCGTCGGATCTCTCGCCCAAGTCTTGGGCCTGGCAAGCTGCCACGCCGTCCTTGCTCGGAAGGAGGCGGAGCTCAAACTCCTCGGCCGCTTGCTCCGGTCCTCTCTGCTTCGAACTTGGACCGCCCAGGAAGGCCTGAAGCCGATGAGGGCGTTGGCGGCATATGGCGATGAGTTTTTGACCCGCAGCATCTTTAAACTCTTGATTTCCAAACTGGCCAGAAGGATGACTCCAGGCTCCGGACACCCAACACTCTGCCTGATCAACATGACAACTCCGGGAATGATGGACGGCCTTTCTTGAGTGGGCGGCCGGCGGCTTCGAGTTGCTGTCCTCATCACAACTGCGTAGTTGTGGCAAGCTAGATGCAGAGAGTGTTCGCGGCGCTCCTCGCCATATTGTGCCGGCGGGGTGGGCGTGTGCTTCGAGTTTTCGTCGTGGCCGCCGGCAGCCCTTTCCGCTGCAGTTCATGCAGCTGCTGAAAGTTCCTTCACTACTCATTTTGCGCCTGCACCTGGAGATACGCTGTAGGTCGCTGGCAATCCGTTTCAATCATCAGGGAATGCTACGGACTAGGTGAGCACACCATCCCGAGAAGAGCTTGCCTTGCAACCGCGGATGAGGCTCGTGGAGTTTCGAGATCACAGCTCCTCCTCAGTGGTACAATCTGATGCGATCATTCAGCCAAAGCCATAAAACAATTCAATAGCAGGCCCGCCGAGCACCGGCCCGGCAACTTTTTTCTAATTTAGCTCAGGCATGCCCGACCCGTCCCCGGTCCCACTCTGCCCACCTGGCCATCCGCGACCCAGCGCGGCCCACCGTGCACCGGCCGGCAACTTTTTTCGCATGTTTTCGTGTGTGGTTTAGCGTTAGTCGAGTAATTACGAGTAATTTTGGCTCGACCCCAATGCATGCCCAACCCCTCCAAACCCACATGCCCCACAGCACCCGTCAAGCCACTCCCAAGGCATGCCCTCCCAGGTCCCACCCTGCCCACCCAGAGCAGCCCACCGCGCACCGCACCGGCCCGGGAACTCTTTTCGCGTGTTTTCGTGTGTAGTTTAGTGGTGACCGGTTCGCCGGCGGCAAGCATCGGGGCAAGCTGCCCTTGGCGACCTGTGCCCTGCACCAATCTGTGGTACAAGGAAAGACCCGTGGCCATATTGCTCACTGCAGTGGTCTTGACAGCGTTAAGGGGGCATCCTCCGACCGGAGAAGTACATGAGGAGCCCAGCTCAACGTACTGCCTTGCCTCACACTGGCCACACCCCGCCTGATTTCGCGACCCAGACCGTTTGCAACGTGCATCTCACTCTGGGCAGCTTTGATCTAAGCCCCTGCAGCCAGGGCATCCAGGGGCTTCTTTGGTGCTGCCATGCACATGCCAAGAACCACTTAGACTTCTATCGACCGCAAAGAAGATGCAAGCCGCCCGTACGACCTGCGCCATGCACCAGTCTGCGGCACGAGTTTCAATGACCCCACGGGGGTCGACCTGACTTCACTTCTGAAAAAAGCATCTGGGGGCCGAGCTTCCTCAAAACACGGTGAAGCGGCTGCCTAGGTGGCAGGGTGAGCACTGCAAGAAACCAGGAGCACATGGCAGGCAAAGGGCCTCAGGTGCTTTTGAGGATTTTCAATGAAAAAGTTGTTCACCTCGGACAGCTTGTCGAGGACCTGGAGTGAAGACTCATTTGCAAACCCCAAGGCTTAGTTGCGTGAACATTTCGAAACCCTTTCGGTGAGAGTGCTTTTCAAGGAAACTTCGAAAAATCTGAAAGCAGACATTTCTATCGAAAGGATTCTGAGATGTGGGTTCTTGCGTCAGACGGAAATATCGAGCTGCCGAGGGGGCAAGGGCAGTCGACGCATCTTGTTCTTTCATCCATCCATCCATTCAATGATTCCTTGATGCCTCAACTCCCTGCTTCCTTCATTCCTTCATTCCTTCATGCTTTCTTCCGACTGCTATCAGATCCAAAGAGCAACGACAGTCGCAAGTCGCGGCCGCTGCACGACCCATCTCTGTGAGTGTTGGCATTCTTGACGGCACCCCGGCACCCACGAGGACCGCGCACTTAGGAGCCACCCATCAATGCATCCATTTTAGGATTCTTGAGACGTCGGCATGCAAAAACGACAACAGTTGCCATGAGCTCAGCCCCAATCCTACTGTCTGCAGTTTCGAGGCGGCATGGAAAAGTCTACTGTAGCCGTTGCCATTATTTTTATTTCATAGCAGTGTTGAAGTCCACCATCATGGGGGAGGCTAGAAGCCTGACCACTTATCATAAGTCTCTAGCTATCTATTTATCTATCTGTGCAAATAAATGTATGTTATGAACACACTTCATATGAATGTCAAACAACAACGAATAAGAAACTGGATTGAATGTTCGTATATTGATGTCCTTTCTCAAACAGTATCACAACAAGACCTCGACTGGCCGTAGCATCCTTGTGTCGTCCCCTGCCTCGGAAACGATGTGGTCTCTCCAGTGGCGTCCAGAATCCGGTGGCGATGGATCTCAACAGGACATGCCACGAGAACTCTGACCCACACTGAACGGATGGAGCCAAGCCGCTGCTCCTGGCTCCAGTCCCGCGGCACGAAGAGCTCGTAGCCATCCACGAAAATAGCCATCTTGGGCTGGTCCTTCGGCGCCAGGGCAAAAAAGCAGGCAAGAGACGTGCCGGCGAGCTCCCGACCGAGTTGGCTCCGGGACCTGGGCGCGGGAAGGAGGCTCAAGGCCCGCGATGCGAAGCAACACCAAGGTCCCGTCCAAAGGTCTCGCCCTTCGATGTGGCCTTCTTGCCCATGACCTGGACGAGTGTGTCCACGCCAAAGCCAAGCGAGGTCCGGGACCTGGCCTCGGAGAAGAGCAGGACCTGGACGCGGGCACGGAAAGCCCCACGCAAAACAGCCCGCCCGCCCGCCCACGAAGCTCGCAGAGAAAAGGCTGCGGGCGGAAGAAGTTCACAGCGCACAACCGGAATGCAAGCAGGAGCTCTGCAGTTTTTGCTCGAATACCCACGTTCGGGTCGGAAAAAGGCTCGGGCACTGCGGGGGCTGGGGTCGGCTTAGGATCCTACGGGGGCTCGGGTCGGGCCGGATGATGGTGGTGGCGGTGGGGTCGGAACCAGATTCGCGCGCTTTATTTCCGAAGCACCGCGAAAACTTCAAAGGAATACGTGGAAAGCCAATTATATCATATGTGAAGAATTGAACAATCCACTCTTTCCAGAAATATATAGTAAAGACTCTCTGCAGACAGATTTTTCTGTCACAACTGGGGCAAGGTGCTGGCAGTATGAGTCATAGGCTCAGGGATAGGCCCTTCCCACTCCACGAAATCCCGAGGCACTTGCCCCAGGGAGGGGTCAAAATTTTCCTGCTCGCAAAGCTTGAGGATTCATGCACGGCAACAAAGACATCGCACAAACACTCATGCGGAGAAGAGTTCATGCACGGCAAAAAAACTTCGTGCAAAAACTTACGCAGGAAACTTTTCTAAAAACCGTTTTCATTAATTTCGTAAAACACGAAATTTGCTATTGGAAATCGAGGTTTCATTTTTGTTACAGGAGTTCGACCTTATTTCCGAAGCACCGTGCAAACTTCAAAAGAATATGTGGCAAGCCAAATATATTATATGTGAAGAATTGAACAATCCACTCTTTCCAAAAAAATAAAGTAAAAGACTCTCTGCAGACAGATTTTTTTCCTTCACAACTGGGGCAAGGTGCTGGAAGTCTGAGTCACCCTGATGGAAAACATTGCCGGGCCACCGCATCCCAGTCGACCAGAAGTCTCGAACACCCAATGCTCAAGAAACCTTCGTACTCGCCCCTGCTAGGCGAATCTTTTTTTCATTTCATTCTCACATTCTAGTCGAGTCGACTATTTAGCGGGCGCTACGTACTCATACCATCCTGTGGATATAAGAACGGGCTGATTAGGCACGCCGGACTACTACTGAACTGTGCCGCTTCCCAGGGCGGCGGCCGTCTATTGCGGCCATGAAAAGAGAGCTATATACCACGTTCTACTGATCTCTTTAAGGTAAGTAGAGCTAACTACAACTGTCGGTGTGTCATCATTCTGTACATGCCGTTCCTGATGTGCGGCATCCCTGCTAAAGCTCCCTTGGAGCTCACTGTAAAAAGCTACCGTCGGCTCCCCCTTGTGAGATGTAACCTGGACGTGTATCCCCTCGCAAAGCGTACAGGAACACAGGCTCACAGGAGTCTCTTTTACTACAGGCGCGCAGCTGTAGTCCGTACTCTGCTAGAACCTTGAGCAACAGCTATGGACACATGCAAGTGATACGTCGGACAGTCTGCACCTGGATGTGTAACATCAGTGTTTCAATCGGGCACAAATTGGAAACACGTAAAGCTGCATGGCCGTGGAATCGGCATTCTACTTGCCTGTTATTGCCCAAGCGAATAAAGAGCGGAGTCGTTGAGCTACAGATGTAACTTATGAGAACTGTTCTTCTCAGCCTGGAGACAGCATATGAAAACAGCAGAACACGCACAAGAAACGCAAACGGATCTTCGGTCGAAAACTCTTATTCTCGTTCCCCAAACGAGCACACGAGCCAACACAGATGCCACCGCATTGAAATGTACGGATTTCATGCGGAGATCTTTCAAAATCTGATTATGTCATATAAATCACACAATATTGTGAAAAGTTGGAATCTCCAATCTGAGAATATGACTTCACTATTGAAATCATATTGGAAAGTTGCAAACACTCGCACCTCGCTTTTTTCATCAAAGTCGGAGAGTCAAGGGGTGACGAATTCATGATTTGACATTCCTACAAATCGGACGTGTCCCACAAGTGCCCTCGTAGAGGGACACCCACTCACACCGTCGAGGATACGATGGCACACCACCCCGGGCGGGAGGGCGGGCAAAACACAATGTAGCATGAGCTGATACACATCTATATGTTGCTAAGGTTGCCCACCACCCACCTCAGCCAAAGGCTACGCGGGTGGTACACATTAAAACAAATCAACTGAAAGCTCATGTGCAAGAGAAAATTTTTGTGTCCAAAAATTTCAGACGAAATGTTTGGGGCGAGAATAATGACTTATCAATCACGATTGACAATTGTCTTATTCTCGTTCCCCAAACGAGAACATAAAACGAGAACATGAGCCAACACAGATGCCACCGTATTGAAATGTACTGACTTCATACGGAAATCTTTCAAAATCTGATTACCCCATGGGTCTGAGTACACGATAATCATATACTCTCGGGGATGCTTTGCTAGAAGGGTCTATGACATTTTAGTTTGTATTCAAAACCTTTTGCCAAAGGCCTCAAATATCAATAAATAGCGGGCATTCGGTAGTCGGCAGCAACAGCAACAGCAGCATGTGAGCCGCAACTCTGTCCGAGCTGCTCAGTTGCATATCATCATGAGACATACGTACACATGTCATTTCCCTGATCCTATACCCGAGCTTATAATTATACACCCGATACTGATTTTGTAAGGGTATGTTGCAAGGTTTTTAGGATCGTGCTTAAATGTGTATAACTTTTTAATATAGCTACAGGGCTACATTTTAGATGATACACGGCTTTTGCCCTTTGGAATGGGCCTGCTACGGCAGTCGGCCTACTTCCAGAAGCGATGGGAAGGTCCGCCCTCCGATCCCCGTCTCTGCTGATTGACTGTGTTGCATGCACTGCAGCAGGATCGATTACCATGCATGTCAACATGCTGTGCAGTTGTACAATTGATCAGATGCTGAATCTCGATCGCGAGATTTTGGGGCTCATGGGAGCATGCATGCAACTTTGCACGATGCACGGCACAGCTAGCATAGCATAGCACTGGCATTGATTGATCGATTTAGGGATGGCAGCTGCCAACGAACATGATGTGGCCATGGCCCCCACGGCCGGCGCTGGCAAGAAGGCGGGTGTGATCAAGACGCTTAAGCAGCCCATGACGATTCACATCACAGTGCTTCGCTGCATTCAGATAATCCTATCCTTTGGACCCTTGGGGTAACATGTATTCGCAAGTGATGTACACTTCGCATGCCATGGTTATGCACTCATTCGAGGCCGAAGCACAGGAGATCCACGATGCCCTGTGCCCGACTTTGCATGCTCAGATTACCGAGATCATGAGTGTGCCGAGTTCGCTGGTGACTTGCATAAATACACATGTGCAAGGGATTGGTTCCGGAGCAAGATACATTATTAGGGCAGCTGCATTGCAAGGAGAGGTCGTTCGTGCAATGGGAGGCCCGGGAGAAGGCTGCAGCCACTAGCATTGCAATGATCATATGTTGCACTTGGAAAGTTGCTTAGACTAGTTGGGTACACTATAGCTAGACCGTGGATTGTATATCCGAGGTGTACAACAGCGACTTGGAGGATAATTACACACTCCTTCGGGAGTATGTAATTATTGCCGCAACGGCAAAGCTTCCGGCGCTGGCCGAGTACGAAACTGCGTTCCTGCTTTTAAGCGCCTCGTTGAATATCCACGGCGAATGCCTCTACCATCAGCGAGGAGGTAAGGGCAAGTGCAGGGACCCTCGTTTGCAATCAATCGAGATCCTTATTTCTTATAGCACCGTATTGCTATATATATATATATATATATATAACTCACAACCCGATTCAACCGAGGAATGGGGCCGTGTGGAAGCTGCGAGATTCCGATCCATGCTTACGCATCTGAACAAGATCATTCGGAAATCCGAGGGTGCCAGGAACCACACTTGCAGGGGTTGGGGTTATGCATGTGTTTACGGGGGCATCCATTGCCACGTGTGCAGCAGCTGATTATTGCTGCAGGAGCCAGAAGGTGGATGTGGCCAAGAAGCTTTTGCGAACCAAGCAGGAGCTGCCCGATGGTGACGACACGGCCGAGGCTTGGCATATACTGCTCGTCATTCGATTGTATTTGCAGCATATCATGATCATGAGTGCTATTGCCCTTGATCGAGTCAAGCCTCACGTGAAACAACAGCTAGCCGGGCAAGCAATGCAGGTATAATAGCATACCGATTTGCAACATTAGAGTGTTTGCACTGCAAGCCCCACTCGAAGGACACGGCCGAGCAGGATCAGACGGAGGAGCCCGAGGAGCCCGTGGACCACATCCTGGAGGAGGCGGACCGGCTTGCGGCGATGCTTTCGCCGAGGAAGCTTGTGGTGAGAGGAGCACAGGTGTTGGCCAGGTACCCCGTGCCCAGACTAAATTCCTATCCGATTGCGGGGGTATGCATTGCATTGGAAGCAAGCCACCACCCCGAACCGTAAACTAAAGACAATATCCAAGGCAGCAGCTGTGGAGCCCGCGATCCCCGAGAAGCCCGATGACAACATGATCGAGGCCGAGCAAGATCCTCTGCCGATTATTCTATAGCTAGAACTATGCATGCTTGCAAGGCTAGACGAGCTGCTACATCATGATACATGTCTAGGGCTTTCCGCGACTTTAGGGGATCGGCATACACTGCATATGGCATACGTGTCACCATGGCCATGTAATATACTAGCCTTGAACGATCTATCATCAGTTTTAACAAAGCAAGCGATCAAAAGCCATTCCGGAGCCCGTGGCCAGCCTCCAGCAGCCGGAGCCGACCGAGGATGAAGCAGCTCCTGGATTTGCTACCAAAGAATCCAGACCATAATAATTCTTATGATCACGATCATTGCTCAACTGGGGTTTTGAAGCATAGCAGTCTGCAGCTACATTCATCAGGATCTTGGTCCTTTGATTTCCATATCGCTCAGGGATCCGACACCTCGGGAGTTCGAACTGAAGTCGATTGAGACTGTACGGCACAACCGTTTCGACCACGTCTCAGCGATGCAAGATCACGTCAGAACTACCATCAGAGAAGTCCCATGGCTACAGTACAGGTGCATATCCGAATGCATTGTCGAAAGCTGGGCGCTAATAACTTCGATCATCTGAGGCTGCACATGATGCTGAAAGCAAGAAGCTTGCGAAGAGGATGCGATCGCGAGGCTGAGCGGGGTGGCCGAGGATGTGGCCGGTGGAGCCGGCCCCGGCGCCAGAGCCGGACAAAGAGGCTGAGAATGAGCTCAAAAGGCCCGCGTGAGTGAGCTGCTCAAGAGCTCAGGTGCAGGGAGCTCCAAGGACAAGGCTGTCGGTGCGATCGGGAATAAGAAACTTTTGCAAGGGACGAAAGTGGAGTCGCCTCGCAAGATGAGGAAGGCAACAGCTGCCCTGGAAACCCTGAGGGATGCAAGGTTCCAGGCCTTGATTTGCCTCCATGTGCACAAATGCAGGTTCCACGCCTGCCTCATTAGGCGGAAGTCGGATGAAAAGGCCAGGTCCAGCAGACAGCCAACCCAACAAGTGCGACTGCTCAACGAATGGAGAGGTGCTTTGGGACCTGCTTCTTCGCTTGTAAAATGAGTGTTTGCCCGTAACGGCTGGAGCTTGGTGCTGCTTCTGTTGAGTTTGCAAACTTCACGACTGCCACAACAACGCCGTCTGCTGCTACAATGCAATCAAAAACATAAAACAAGAAGAAAGACACAAAATGAAAAAACAACACAAAGTCAAACAAAACGCAATCACAAAACAAAAACACAAAAACAACACAAAGTCAAACAAAACGCAATCAAAAAAACAAAAAAAGAAGACGCTGCAAGCGTTTTTGCAAAAAGTAATGAAATGGAAGAAAAGGAATTAACAAAACAAAAGCGCATCCACTTCCATGGCCACTGGACCATCATTCAATGCACGGCTTTGGAAAACAGACTATCCCCTGCAAAAAGATTCTTAGAATCCCACTTGGTATTCATGCGCTCAAAATGCAAAGCTGCTTCCCTCAAGGTATCATAAGTCACATCTTTCGTCAACACCGTTGTGCTACTGACCTCAAGAAAATACTTGATTTAAAACTGTCGTCAAGCTTCTTAACGCTGCTGCGCTCGTCAATGATCCTTTCCATGTCAAGCCCCTTCAAGCGGAGTGTTCTGTTGTCTTGAAGGAACCCAAATTGTTGAAACATCGAAGAATTGTTCAAACTCAGCATGTATCAGAGGCAAGCCACATCGGTCCAGTTGCCATCGGTGTGGCATTCGCATGGGCCCAGCTTCCCAGGAGTGGACATCGCAAGGGCCAACTCAAGGAACTGATCAGAGCTTCTTTACACCGCCGAGCTTTCCGCCGCGCAAGCGGAGGCTTGGACATTGGCTCATAGAAAAGTACGGCACTCCCCACTGCGCAAGACACGCGGGACCAGGTTTGCGGCGCACTTCGTGCAAAATGCAGGGAGGCACTGCGTAGAAAGTCCGCTCTTATGGCAAGAAGGTACGGCACTGCGATCCAGCCCAGCTTTCCACGCAAGGGCGGCACACCAAAACGCATGAAGCAGAGCACCACAGCTTGCTGGCCAACCGGGTCATGGCTCGGTTGTCAAGCCAAACCCAGCTTCCCCGCAATCGCAAGGCTTTTGGATAACAGTATGGGACTTGCCAAAAATGGCGGAGCTTGTCAACTCTGCACGGCTTTTTGGCTCTAACGTTTGGTGTGTTTTTACCTGGCCAAGCCGCGCCGCCACTTTTGCTTTTCCACAGCTGTAGGTAATTTAGAGAGTTGCAGTGCTGCCTTTGTGACGGAAACAAATCTGCGAAACATTGTCGGCCGTTCAAATCGCTTGGAATCTTGAGCGCTCTAAGAAGTCTGAGCCACTTTCGCTCTCAAGCCGTTGCTGCCGCAGGCTTCAAGGCAGGCCAGGATTGGTTTGAAGAAAGGCTTCAAGACTCATGCCGCACCTGCATAAACCCGACGTCGATACGTTGCAGTATCGCTTTTATCGCCTCAAAGAATTGTATGACAAGGGGCAGTACCAATTGCTCTACCTCCTGCGGGAATCTCACTTCCCGAGTGATGGCAATGACATGCAGCGTCTGCTGGATTGATGGCCTTCGATTTAGGAGCCAGAGTATCGATTACTGCCGTGGCCGGCCACTTGTCCATACCTGTCGACATACGTCGACGGTACTTACCATCTCCTGGCCATGGAATTTGGACTTGTGGATTTTGCCGTGCACAATCGGAACACAACAGTACTTCGGGGCTGTCCGTTGTTCGACGGAACGAGAACGGCGGCCGGAGCCTTGGATTTGGGCTCCACCAATGGTTCTGGACAGCTTTGGGCAACGGCGAGGCTGGTCCCCCCCCTTCCCGGGTTCAACCCAGGTTTGAACGGGTTTGAACCTGGGTTCCCCCCCCGGAGGGGGGGGGAAACAACAACAACCCAGGGAACCTAGGTTTGGAACCTGGGTTAGAACCTGGGTTTAAACCTGGGTTTTAACCTGGGTTAAACCTGGGTTTGAACCTGGGTTCAACCCTGGGTTCAACCCAGGTTTAAACCCAGGTTAGAACCCAGGTTCGAACCCAGGTTTGGAACCCAGGTTCTAACCCAGGTTTGGAACCCGGGTTTCAAACCCAGGTTTGAACCCAGGTTTGGAACCCAGGGTCTAACCCAGGTTTAAACCCAGGTTATAACCCAGGTTTGAACCCAGGTTCAAAACCTAGGTTCTAACCCAGGTTCCAAACCTGGGTTCCCTGGGTTGTTGTTGTTCCCCCCCCCCCCAGGTTCAAAACCTAGGTTCTAACCCAGGTTTGGAACCCGGGTTTCAAACCCAGGTTTGAACCCAGGTTTGGAACCCGGGTTTCAAACCCAGGTTCGAACCCCGGTTTGGAACCCAGGTTTAAACCCAGTTTATAACCCAGGTTTGAACCCAGGTTCAAAACCTAGGTTCTAACCCAGGTTCCAAACCTGGGTTCCCTGGGTTGTTGTTGTTCCCCCCCCCCCCAGGTTCAAAACCTAGGTTCTAACCCAGGTTTGGAACCCGGGTTTCAAACCCAGGCTTGAACCCAGGTTTGGAACCCGGGTTCGAAACTGGTTTGAACCCAGGTTTGGAACCCAGGTTCTAACTCAGGTTTGGAACCCAGGTTCTAACCCAGGTTTGGAACCCAGGTTTCAAACCCAGGTTTGAACCCAGGTTTGCAACCCAGGTTTGGAACCCAGGTTCTAAACCAGGTTTGGACCCCAGGCTGCAACCCAGGTTTGGAACCCGGGTTCGAAACCCAGGTTTGAACCCGGGTTTGGAACCCAGGTTCTAACCCAGGTTTGGAACCCAGGTTGAAACCCAGGTTTGGAAGGGGGGGGCTAATAATATGAGAAAAGAAGAGTTGAAGACACAAAACGCAATCAGACACAGAAACGCAATCATGAACACAACAGAAGAAGAAGAAACACGAAATCGCTGTATGGGGGTCTTTGCGAAGAGAATAAAATCAGAAAAGAAGAGTTAAGGAGGCAAAACGCAAGCACAAGAAGAATAATCCACATGAAATGGCTTTTGGTGGTTTTTGCGAAGAAGGAAATGAAACACAACGCAATTACTCACACATACGCACACAACAACAAACAATCGCGAACACAAAAGAAAAAGCCGGGCGACGTCGCTTGAGGGTGGTTTTTGCGAAGAAAATAAAATGAGAAAGGTTCCAAACCTTGGTTCCAAACCTGGGTTCCAAAAACCAGTACCACTGCCACTACCACTACAAAAACAAGTACTAGTACGACTACTGCTACTACTACTACTACTACTACTACGACTACTACTACTACACTACTGCTACTACTACTACTGCTACTACCACTACTACTACTACTACTACGACTACTACTACAAACCGTGTCTAGAACAGCACGCAGAACAGCATGGCCTGCAGCTATGGCAGCCAAGAGGTAGAAACGTCGCACGGACGCAACTTGGCTGGCCTGAGCACAGTCGCAAACTTCAGGCTCAGGAATCACACCAAGGTAAACCACGGCTCAAAACTAATGCAGTTGCAGCGTTTCGGCGCAGTCATCTGTTGCGAATGGCTTGTAGGTTCAAGTGAAACACAGACGCTGGAAACGAGCTCATGCATCGGCGTCCTTGCCGTGGAGCACCCGGTGAGCGAACGAAAGCTTGAGTCTTTTTTTTTTTTGGCGTGAGCGGGCCTTGTCGACTACTTGAAGTTTCTCACTCGTACAGCCAGCGTCTTCCGTGATAATGTCGAAAGCACGACAGAAGATAGTGGATTGGCTTCTAGGAGCAGAGACGAAAGTTCGGCAGGCATGTTCTACCACGCAGTCTCCACAGCGAGCAGAGCTTGTTTCAGTGCAGCAGAGCACTGCTGAAGATAACAGCGAAGGAGAAGGCGGAAGTGCTGCAGAGCCGCGTTGCAGACCAACACGAATGTCCAGTGTCCCCTTCGATAGCAGTTTCCAGAAGCGTGCGGCGGTTACTCGAGCAGAACTCGCCTCTAGAGAGCGTCGGCAGAGCTTGCGCACTCTGGCACTGCACAGAATCCAGAACATCTGCAGCTTTTGACGCTTGCGCCGGAACTTCGATCTTCGAACCCTGGATTCAAGGCTTCGAACTCAGTTTCGAGTTCCAAAAACCTAGGTTCGGAACTCTAAGTTTGGCGGAGGATGAAGTGGAATGCTCATATCAGTGGAAAACTTCTTTGGCTTTGGCAGATGACAAGTGGATTCCGATAGCTGAAATATGTTGGATCTCGGCACAAAGCCAAAGCGGACAAACAAGATGTGCAAGCTTCTAACATTTAAGGCAGACCGAAAAACACCAAAGATCAAATGACACTTTTTCCAAACAGGCGCAGAATCCTCTCCGAAATCAGAAAATACACGGATCTGTGTTGGAAAGGGGGTGGCACGGGTCATTCTCTGTAGTAAAGAAAGAAGAAAGGCAGCCCACGTGTTCGTTCAGGTCCGAGGCTTCTGGTGACCGGTCACAAGGTCGCGCTTTTTGCGAGGAGTCCCAACCGGGTCCCACCGGGCCCATCCAAGTCCCACCTTCTGCGTCACCGAATCCCGTTTTTTTGCTCGCCGGGTCTTATCCGGGTGTCACCGGGTCCCATGTTTCCCACACAAGAAGTTTCATCTGGTTGTCACATGTCCCATACTTTGCTAGCCAGATCGAATCCGGGTCCCACCGGGTCCCACCGGGTCCCATCCGGGTCCCACCTGGGTCCACCCGGGTCCCATTTTTCTAGGGCCGGGTCCCACACCCCGTTTAGGTTTTAAAAGTTTAAATGAACGGCGAGGCGGGACCCATGCACGGTTTTTGTGCATGGAGCTGCCTTTAGCATTGTAGTCCAGGTCATGTCCCAAACGGTGTCAACACTTCTTCAGTGAAAGCATGCATGAATCAAAGCATGCTCTCGCGAAGCTCGCACTGCTTCAGCAGTTGAGGCACTCTCGTTTGCCGTGTGCTTTCCGAAGGTGGAGAAACGAGATAGAGAAGATTAGCATGGCCCCTGCGCAAGGATGACACGCGCAAGCCGAGAAATCTACCAACGTGAAGCACAAGATAACAGGGACAGCTGCAAGCTGCAGGAACTACAGACCAGAAGAGTGCAGAGACTACGGTAAGATTGTAAGCTCCGAACCCACAAGGAAGGCTTTGGAAGGCTTCGAGTTTCTGTCTCAAAACCCCATTCAGGGCAACTGAGGGGGAGTTTTGCCCACACTGTCAAAGCCCTCAAGACTGCGCCTTGCTGGAACAGAGACAGTGCGAATGGGAAGAAAGGAAACGAAAGCTTTGGTCAAGCTGACAAAGCAAGCATCATCGGCACGTACTGCTGCGCTGTAAGACGCACTGGATGCTCAAGTGCAAAAATCGCGACACAGGTGGCTCAGCGTTCTTGGAATTCTGCATGTTGGGCTTACAACTCTTTGCAGTTCGTCCTTTGCTGAGGAGTTCTAACAGTTCCTGTCTTTTTGCTCTCTGAGTCTGTGCGAGCGTCAAATCGTTTTTTTTCAAAACTTTTGCAAGCAAACACCATTCTTTCCAATGCTTGGATAAGAAGATGATTGTAGCCACATCTTAAAAAAAGGTATCAAGACCAATGAATTGCTTTTTGGTTGCATGTCTCTTTGCGCAGGTTGCATCCGCTGTCACAAACCTCGACCTTCGGAGGTCTTGCGTCTCAGCACGGACGGACAACATCGCAGGGCGCTTCAAAGGATTTTGTTGCTCAGCAAATTCTGCCACATCTCCGCGCAACAAACTAAGCCGGAGCTGGCTCCAAGTCCACTTGCTGGAGCTAGAAAAAAGGCTTCAACAAGCTTCGATGATCTTGCAAGCTATTGGCTATTGCTGACTCCATAGAGCCATACATCTTGGCAATCCTGGACAGGAGCTTCGATGATCGTGTCGCAGCGATGCATCCTAATAAACGTCAAAGATCTCGATTGGCTTAAAAAGATCCTCGAGATACCTCGATGACATTGCAAACTGACACTGATCTCCAGTGGATATAGAAGCAGGATGAGCCCAAGAAATGATGCTGCGGACGACACGAAACGAAAGCAATCTGGCTTCGCCGCAATGGGCCTCCCCAGTTGCAAATCCGCTGGTTGTGGCATTTGACGTGAGCGTGCAGCTGCTTTCGACAAGACTTCTGGCTTTTCAATCTTGCGTCTGCATGATGCCCAAAACAGCGGGAACAAAGGCAGGCAGGCGCACGCCCGAGATCCAGCAAGTTGGCTCCGAACATTTGCGATTTGCGACCCCAAAAATGGGGCCGTTTCGCGGCCCCGAAAACAGGGCTGCGACAGCGCCCGGCCTCATTAAATACAACAGGCGACTGTGGTGCACAGGCGCGCGTCCAGCTTGGAAAAAAACAAGCTTTCAGGATAAAGGCTTCCAAGCCGAGCCTTGCTTTCTTATAGAAGTACATTGAATCAACATGAAAGAAACGGGCACAGGGGAGGCACGCTCAAGCGAAGCCAGAATTGCTGGACTTTTCCAGCCCTACATTTGGAGTCGCGAAGCTTGCGATTTCACCAACAGTGCAAAGCCTCTTGAACCGTCATTTGTGGGGTTTCGAGACAGAAACTTGAAGCCTTCCAAAGCCTTGTGGGTTCGGAGCTTACAATCTTACCGTAGTCTCTGCACTCTTTTGGTCTGTAGTTCCTGCAGCTTGCAGCTGTCCCTGTTATCTTGTGCTTCACGTTGGTAGATTTCTCGGCTTGCGCGTGTCATCCTTGCGCAGGGGCCATGCTAATCTTCTCTATCTCGTTTCTCCACTTTCGGAAAGCACACGGCAAACGAGAGTGCCTCAACTGCTGAAGCAGTGCGAGCTTCGCGAGAGCATGCTTTGATTCATGCATGCTTGCTGAAGAAGTGTTGACACCGTTTAGGACATGACCTGGACTACAATGCTAAAGGCAGCTCCATGCACAAAAACCGTGCATGGGTCCCGCCTCGCCGTTCATTTAAACTTTTAAAACCTAAACGGGGTGTGGGACCCGGCCCTAGAAAAATGGGACCCGGGTGGACCCAGGTGGGACCCGGATGGGACCCGGTGGGACCCGGTGGGACCCGGATTCGATCTGGCTAGCAAAGTATGGGACATGTGACAACCAGATGAAACTTCTTGTGTGGGAAACATGGGACCCGGTGACACCCGGATAAGACCCGGCGAGCAAAAAAACGGGATTCGGTGACGCAGAAGGTGGGACTTGGATGGGCCCGGTGGGACCCGGTTGGGACTCCTCGCAAAAAGCGCGACCTTGTGACCGGTCACCAGAAGCCTCGGACTTGAACGAACACGTGGGCTGCCTTTCTTCTTTCTTTACTACAGAGAATTCTAAGCCGGAGCTGGCTCCAAGTCCACTTGCTGGAGCTAGAAAAAGGCTTCAACAAGCTTCGATGATCTTGCAAGCTATTGGCTATTGCTGACTCCATAGAGCCATAGATCTTGGCAATCCTAGACAGGAGCTTCGATGATCGTGTCGCAGCGATGCATCCTAATAAACGTCAAAGATCTCGATTGGCTTAAAAAGATCCTCGAGATACCTCGATGACATTGCAAACTGACACTGATCTCCAGTGGACATAGAAGCAGGATGAGCCCAAGAAATGATGCTGCGGACGACCCCGTTTCTGGGCCCACGAAACGAAAGCAATTCTGGCTTCGCCGTTCCCAGTACACGACCGAATTGCACACACGGTGGATCGTCTGTCTCGATCCTGGGTTACGGCCATTTCTGGCCGGCTTTATGTCGCAACGACTCGAGCACCGATATGGACTTTTGCTCGACTGTGACGAAACAAAGCGCAGAGACTGCCTGTTGTCTTGACGAGACTAGAACGGCGGCGGAGCTTGGTCTTGGCTCCACCTGTGGGCAGCTCTGGACGACGGCTCTTTGTTGCTTCTGATCGGTCGCTGAGGCTCCGTCGATGGGTTGAACGACACCGGGAAAAGTCTGTGCGCCGCAGCTCTTGTAGAGCCACCGCTTTTCATTTTTTAGTTGCTTGTTTGTATTTCCAAGCCGTGCCGTCTCAGTCTTCCAAAATATGCAAAAAAGATCGCTGCGATGGGATTGCAGACCACTTGTTCGGAGTAGTTTCACAATTGTCTGGCTGCACCGAATCATATGCTTCAAGCAACACAAGCTGTTCAAGGTGCCAGTGCAATGCCGAAAGCAATCACTTGCCTCCAAGGCACGTTATCAATGAGTAGGCAAGCAACTTGCACAGGTTATCAAACCAAGAGGCAAGTCATCTCATCACAGGCGGACATGTGGAACGCTTGGCAAGACTCAATCAAGGTTTTAAGTCTTGCAACGGCAGTACTTAAAGCAGTGCTCATAATGCGCAATTCTGAGCATTGCTGGCATTGATTCGATCGGTCAGATCTGGAACAGCTGCAAAATGGTTGTTCTTCCTGTGGGAGTTGCCTTGCATCGGACCCCGTCCGTCAAGGTGGTATGCTTGCTCATTCTAGCGTCATCTGCTTGGTCTTCGTGGCATCTTGTTCTCGCTGCAACTTACACCATGTCGGTGACATGGCGTTCTTGATACAATGCCAGGCTTCTGCATGTGTGCATATCTCCGCGCGTGTGTGGCTTTGTGTTGGACGCAACCTCGTCACGCAGACGCCTCGGCTGCAGAGTTGCCCTTCTTTTCATCGAAACACGCTTGCTGGAGTTTCTGTCGCTCGCTGTCTGTCGCTGGACTTGGCTGGACGCTGTTTTCATGCTTGGATGTTCTAGCGGCGTGTGGCTGTCACCACGGATGCACCGCTACGCCTTGTCCGCGGTCTCCATTTTGCGCGCAGCATGCCGTTCGCGTGCATGCCGAAGAGGCCGCCGAGCCCCTGTGCCCAAATGAACATGCCCTCTGCTCCGCAGTGGTTCCGAGTGGTGCAGTGCTGCAGTACAGTTGCGATATTTGTTCTCGAGTGCTTCCGCCGCAGAGCGCTATCTGGAGCTGTCCCGTTGGCTGCGTGTTCGACGTGTGCCTCTCTTGCAAGGTGCCCTTCGTCGTGCGCGGCCGGAAGCGCCGCCAGCCGAGCCGCAAGCTTGTCCTGCTGCGGCACTGTCTGCGGCTGAACGCAGTTTGATGGCTGTGGCCTTGCCAAAGCCCGGCCGCCCTTGGCTCCCGTCGCAGTGGCGGCGTGCTGACGTTGGTTCTTGCCTGCGGAACCGTGTGTCATATTAATTTCTCCATGCGCTGGCTTCGAGTCTGCAACGCAAATCTACGGAATGCTTGGAGACATCCGCGCTCATCGTCAGCTTGATTATGTGGTGTATGACAATGCCTGCATGTTCCGTCGCTTTGTTAACAATACAGTCAGGCGCCTGCCTTCTACTATTGCGCACCAAATCGCGCAGATGACCTTTGTTCTCGATCGCTTTCACGAGAAAGGACACAAAGCTTGCTTGCGCCCCGGTCATCGCTTGTTCGACCCCTGCGTTCGCATGGCGGTGCATCCCGAGTTGGCCTCTCTGAATTCCTCGCAGAACGAGCAGTGGAACGGCTGGACGGACAACTTTCAGGCTGCGGTGCGTCATATGGCCTTTGACTCCCTTTGTTTGTACATGTTGCTCGCAGCCGATCTCTGGAATACCTATGTCGTGCCCTGGCGCATTTTCCCAACTCCCTGTCGCAAGAAAGTTCCTTCTGCTGCAGCGGACACAAGGGAATTGTGTTCCGATTCTGCACTGCTCAAGCTGGGTTTTGCTATGTGCATATAGCAACATGTTGTCCCAAAGAATCGCACAAGAGCTCAACGGACTCCTTGTTCGTTTGCAGCCGCTCCAGTCCAATTCTGAACAAACTTCAAGCACGGTCGTATTCTCCTCGCGGGACCTGTCGCAGACAAAGCCTTTGCCGGACACAGGCTTCGAGAGCCCGATCACATGGTTGCGGTGGCAGTTGATGTCGATGCAACATGCCGCAACAACTTCCATGATCCTTCAGTGGGCGAGTGAGAATAGGTAGTCAGGTATCGAATCGCGAATTGACACGCCACAAGGTCTGAAGACATATAAGCGAGGATACCGACACCTGAGCGATACCGGCTGACGGTGGCTGCATCTAACTCACGATCAGATGCGAGCTCAGTGGGCAGACCTCCGGTCGGGAACGGAGCTGCTTTGTACCTTTCCTTTGCATTTGCTAACCCGGTGACTTGCATGAGGCGATCAAGGTATTTGATGTCAGGCTCTATCACTAGCAAAGTGGGGCTTACAAGGATGTGGCGCCTTTTCAAGAAAGATACTTGATCTCCTATGTGCTCAATCTACTCGCTAGACACCTTAAACTTTGACTTCAAGTGACTTTCAAGAACCTGCAACCTTTCAGTCTGGCCGGCGGCCAGCATGTCGTCCACATGCACATAGCCTCCACTGGGAAGCCTGAACAATGCGGGGCTTTCCGGAAGCAATTCAACTCCGACAACGACCTTCATTTCATTCGTGAAATCATTATACCATGTCACACTTCCGTCCCGTTGTCCAGGGAGCATCCGCCACAACTTGAACCACTTATCACCTATGCGGGTGACTGTAGGGTGCTGCTGGCTGCACTGGAGAAAAGCATCGCTCACATCGAGTGCTAGCATCGACCAGCCTTCCTCACGGCGTCTCAAAAAGAGCGCTGGAATCACACGCAGCATAACTGGTTCGTTGTTGGGCAAAACAACCCAGGCCTATCGGGATCTAAGTGTGCATACTCCCGCGCAACTAGGCGCAAACGCCTCAGCCAAAGTTTCGATCCTTTGTAGACCTTCGGCCTGCATGTCCGCACGCTTTTGGTCGTAAGCGTCCGGTGGCCTTCAAGTCGATCAGGCACTTCACTCATGACCCCAATTCCAGACAGCCGCTGAAACTCAAACGCATCTGCTACAGCATCTATTTCATCAAGTTCTGCAGGGCTGCAAATTGGTTCACTTTCAGAAAATGGCCTAATCACACAAGATGGTACTTCAAGCTCGGCTTCACTTTCATACTCAACCCAATCAGCTGCATCAGCACATTCAAGATATTCTTCGGCTACCTCACCTTCAAGGACAACCTCTTCATCTTGATAAAACAACTGATTTCCGCTTGCATCTGTCTGAACAGCATCTAGCCTCAGTCGCTTTCTGGCCGGTGGCTCGGCCTGCACAGGTGCCGGGCGAACTGTTCCGCCAGTGCTGGCAGCAGATCCATCGCTGCTGCTTGCGGCAGGAGGTGGTAATGGCGCATCCCCGCCAGCGCTTGCACTCTCTTCAACCAGCATCGGCGCTGGGGACTCCGGAACAGGTGACAATGCAGGAAGCATATCGGCCGGTGTGGCAGGCTCAGTGGCTCGGCCAAGCAAAGGGTTCACTCGCAAAGGGGTCGGAGGCTCTGGCGAAATCAGCAGTGGAGGTGGCGGAAGAAATGCAGACAAAGCAGTGTCATCTGGCACAAGAGGCTCGGGACGCAGCACGGGCCTCGGCCCATCATTGGCAACGACTTCCGGCAACTTGGCTTGGTCGGCTGTTTCCTCACTCTTGCCTGCAATCGACTTCTGGAGCCTAGACTGCCCTGACTGCCCCGCCAGGAACGAGGCTTGTGTCCAAGGCATGTCGTGAACGTACTCAAGAAAACTCGCGTCAAATTGCTTAGGCCACCTCCGCACACTCCGGCTGGAAATCAGAAAACCTCCCTGGGTGGCCCCAAAATGCAAATCTGAAATTCCAAGCTTTCCAAGCGAAATCATCTTGACCCATCGGGCTTTCCCTTTGATTGAAGACTTCACCCTGGCATACACAACTTCGCAGAAATTCACTAGCTTGCCAAGATATGGTCTGCCATAATCTCGAAGGGGCTGTGCGCTTCGGTCCGACATACCTGGTGTGCAACCATGCTGCATGCTTCCAAGCCCACGCGTGAATCGGGGACATCGTTGAAATTTTATGGCCCATTTCATGTTCGACCTGGGACAAAAGTGTCCCGGTCAACTGTCTGAGCTGCTCAACTGCCTGCTCTGCTGGATTGCCTTCATGGCTGTCCTTCTCGACTTGCTCAAGGTGCGTAACAAGCTTAAGCTTATCCCTAAAGTCCTTTACACCCTGTTGCAGCGTTCGGCAAGTAGGCTCGCCGTCAGATCGCAGGGTGACTTCGGAATGACCGCAAAAGCTGATGAACTTGCAAAGCTCGGCAACTAGAAACCGAAAAGCTACCGAACCAACTAAGCAAATAAGCTTTTCCCCGCGTTCGCCATCAGGCCTCTCAGTGAAGCAATAATCAAATGAACACACGCTGCACTGTCTGGTCTCGGGCCTGGCTTGTGTGTGCTTGTCAGCACGGGCCTGGAACTTGATGCAGTGCTCACACCACGGCTGGTACGGGATGTGATTCAGGCAGTGCAATCTGATTTGCTCGGGCGTCGGAGCAGCTACGGGAGCTTGCTGACGCGGCTCGCTTTGCAAGGCAATTGAATCATGCTGGACTTGGTGACGTTCCAGCAACTTAAGCTTGTCAAGATGGCTGCTGGCTATCCTCGACAACACCGTGGCTTTGCCGCCGCTCTGGCCTATGCCTAGGGCTTTGTACGCAGCAAGCAATGTCTTAAGATTGCAACCTTCATGCAGCTCGACTCCATCGACAACGATGTGGCCTCTGGCGGGCTCTGAGTCGTCCGGCGCTGCACTTTCGTCGGCCTCGATGGGGGCTTCACCTGGGTCAACCTCTCCAATCCCTCCGGCCGGCGCATCTTCAAGCATTTCATCAAGGGAATCAGCAGGGAGCTCAGGAAGCCCTGCTTCGGACATGTTTGCATCCTGCTCGACCTCTGGGGGGCCGACTGCACGCTGATTAAACAGCACATCAACATCAATCTTGTCGCAAGACGCAATAGTGATCACATGCTGCGTTTGCTTCGGCTCAAACTCAGCTTCGGGCTGTTCAAGCAAAGACAAATCCTGATTCAACTCGATGACATTCCAACTTGCGCCGTCTTGCTCAAGCGTCGTGCGGTACTGCACTCCAAGGCTCAAGTGAGGCACCGACAATGCCACTGAACAATCAACGAAGCAATCGCTGAAGTCCCGCCGGGCATACACAAGAGGAGCAACTTCATGAAATTCCTCAGACAGCTCAAGCCATGGGCCTGAAACCGCAAGTGCTCTGATGCCTGGCTGACCATCGTCCTCGGATGCCGTGACTCCTCGGATGAAACCTTTTGCATGCAAGCTGTAGTTCTTGTAAAACAGTGGGACGCGGACTCTAGCATCAGGGCTCGTGAGGTGCGGAGCCCTGTCAGCATAACGGATAATGTCCCAATCGTGTCGCTTCATAAGCTTGCCGACACAAAAGAGAGGCTGGGTAACACTCGAAAGCAGGCAGTGCTCACTGAACTTTACCCCAGCAATCTCAATCGTGGCCGTGCGCATCTCTCGGCCTGAAATGCGGTTTCCTTGGGCATCGCGGTACCACTGGGAGTCGGCACCTCCGGATTGCCCAATCGTTCCCCAGCATTGGCAAGCAAGAAGCATCGGACCCTGAAACCACCACGACTTCGATGTCAACCGGCTCGGTGTGCGCTGTCGCGCCGCAGGAACGCTGCACGGCACACAAACTTCTGGCCGCTGTGGCTGCATCTAAGGCCTCGATGGCTTCTGCAAGGTCGGGCAACTCTTCAGGGTAAGGCTCTCTAGCATTGTAGGGTGCAGCGCATTGCAAATCAAGAGATTCGCCGTGACAGATTGTCCACTCGCTATCGCAATCTGTGCATGCAAGATCATGGCACACGGGTGTGGTCACCGGCTGAAGATTGGGAAGCTTAGGGTACCCGTGCGGGTTAAGGGCTAGGACCTTCACGAGGTCACCAAAGTCCAACAAACCCTGGGCTGCATGGCCTCCCACACATCTTTCCTCGTCGGCACCTGCGCACTTGACTGCTCGAACACTTGCAGGCACGTCAAACTACTGGATGGACAACTCTTCCTCGGTCATGTCAATCTCAACTGACGACTCAAGCTGCACACGATTCACATTCTTGGCAGGATTCAGACCTTGAACCTGCGAGGCAGACGGACCAACTGTGCTGGGCGCAACTGTGCTGGCTGCATCACTACCGGCATTCTGGACTTGCTGGACACGGTACCAGCACTCGCTTTGATAGTGACCTTTCTTGCCGCACGAGTGACACACAACATTCTGCTTGTTCGCTGACGGCTTGCCTGGCTTGCCACCCTTGCCTTTGCCTTTGTCACCTTTGCTGCCTTTTCCTTCGGGCTGCTTGCCACCCTTGCCTTTGCCTTTGTCACCTTTTCCGCCTTTTCCTTTGGGCTTCTGGTTGCCACCCTTGCCATACTTGCCTTTATCTCCTTTCTTGCCCTTTTTCTGAAGCGCATCCATTTCCATATAGGCACTGGACCATCATTCGATGCACGGCTTTTGGAAAACAGACTATCCCCTGCAAAACGATTCTTAGAATCCCACTTGGTATTCACGCGCTCAAAATGCAAAGCTGTTTCCCTCAAGGTATCATAAGTCACGTCCTCCGTCAACACCGTTGCAAGATGGTTCCTCATGTTGTTGCTCACTGACCTCAAGAAAATGCTTGAATTGAAATCGTCGTCGAGCTTCTTGGCGCTGTTGCGCTCGTACTCGTCGATGATCCTTTCCATATCAAGAACCGCGGCAGCAACGGCTCGTTAGCACGAAAGTGGCTCATGCTCGTCAGGGCGCTCAAGATTCCAAGCGATCTAGTCTTTGAAGCAGGCTGGTAAAGCTGCGCAAGTTGGCGCAAAGCTTCAAACCCATTCTGCACTGCAACCCTCTGAATCAGCTGAAGACCACGGCCTTTCACAAGGCTCGCAAGCAAAGCAAAGAGCTGCTTAGGCTTAGACCTTTGCTCTGATTCAACGCTCGCATAGGCTTCCCTGTCATGTCCTTGGTGGGGTTATGCTCAATGTAGCTCAAATCATCAGTGAAAGCCGGATCTAAGGCACTAAGATACTGCTTCAAGCTCCACAGCCACGACGACCATTCGCTGTGCTCAGCTTCACGCGTTGCAGGCTGAAACACATCTGGCTTCGGCAACAAGCGGGACATGTCGCCTCCACCTAGACCTGACTTGCGCTCCTTGGTTGCTGCGGCCAGCGCTGCTTGCGCGGCAATACTTGCTGCTGTTGTTGCTTCCATCATCTGTCTCATCATCAGCACAAGATCGCTTTGGCTGATATTCAGCATCCCTGCTCCACCACCTGACGGGCTGAACGGGTTCCCCGGAGCCTGCGGGGCGTGAGGGCCCTCGGCAAGCTCGGGGTCATCATCATCCAAGCCTGCACCTGCTCCTACATTCGCACTTCCACTTGCCATTGTTCAGACAGCAATGCTCAATCAAGATCAATCGGCTCTTCTGCAGGCGGCAAGGCACACTCAAAGGAAGAATCTTGCAGATCAATTGACGCACTTCCTGGTATCAAGGCTTGCTCAAACACTCCTATTCTGCGGTCCTGAAATGCAATGTCACGCTCACACTCTTCCTCAGGAAACACGATCGCTGCTTGCACGGCTTGCGGCGTAGCACTGTTAAATACGTCCTCAAAACCAAAATATCTGAAGGCTTCCTTCAAATGCTCCTTCTTCAAGCACTTTTCAGCGAAATGCCACACAGATTCAATGGTTTCCAAACTTTCAAGGTGATTCTCAAAGCTTACCCTATAGGTGCTAAGGATGTTGTCCCAAGAAGTTCCTGAACGGCCGGCTGGCCTAGGACGCTCACACAGCTGCTCAACGTAATACGAATGCAGCCGCTCTTTAAGCAATGCAAGGCCTTCACAGGTGGCCGTTGTAGCACGATATGGCGACCGCTCGGCAGCGGTGGCGGTGTCTGCAGCTACCCGCCGCGCTTACTAGATTTCACCGAAAGGACCCTGAACTCCAGAGAAGCTTTCACAGCCTGAGCTTGGGGAATCCCGCAAAGCAAGAAACCGAAAGCTCAACCCACGTGTCTCGGGCGCCGGGCTTTCCCAGTGCTCCGCTACCATGAAAATCTTTTGTAACTCTGAAGAACGCCTGCGGATAGTCGACATGTCATTCGCATGCTCAAGTGAAAATGAGTGCAACAACGATAAAACAAATACATCAAATGCAGTATGCTACATGGAGAAATCATAAACAGATTGTCAGTACAACGAACTGCATATTGCCGCGGTTATGGCAGAACTGGATTGGGAGGATTGTGATGTTGCCCTTCGAGGCATCACCGACATCGAGGACGAGTACGATCACATTGCTCAGATCCATTCGTTGATTGCTGCAGCTAAGTCCAAAGTCCAAAGCCAAAGCGAAACCCAAGACATTGCCCAAATCAGCACCGAAATCAGCCCCGAAGAGACAAAACCTCAAGAATTCAGACTATTGGGTTGTTAATGAGGATTCAAATGTTTTGATTCGTCATCATGTCAAGCCTCGTCAGTATTTGATGGGATTTCGATACCTTCGTGGTCAACTCCCAACTGCACAGGATCGATTGACAGGTGCCCAACAAACTGAACAGCACTTTAAGGACGGTACCTCTGATGTTATTGCGGACGAGGATTTCAGATTGCTTGACAACGACAAGGTCGATCCGCGCGTTCAGCCGGATCTTCAGAACATTGTCTCGTGGCGAGGTCGCACTATCTTTGGGATGAAACCATTGATGGGTAAAGCTTTAGAAAAGGCTAAGAAAGCAGCATTGAAGTATCAGGAGCCGCCGACGACTGCTCTGCAGACCAATCGTTTTCGATTGTCTCAGGCCAAATCGGCAGCCCAGCCCAAGGCTGCTCCGGCATTGGATGTAGTCCCTTCATTGCCCCCGCCCGCCCAACCCGCGTCTTCGAACCTTGATGTCTCCAGCCGAGGAACCGATCATGCCTTCCACGCTACTGATTCAAATCTTCCCTTGAGAAAGCTATTGACTGCTGTCGACATTGTCACTGGCCTAGGGATGACCATTGTGGTTCCAAGCAAAGGAAGTGATGAGTATGCAGTTGCCGAATTGAAGAAGTTCATATATGAGTGTGGACGTACATCCGGAATCCTCCAATATGACAAAGAAGCTTCATTGAAATCATTGTGCATTCGAGTATGCGCCGAATTGGGAGGCCTAAGCATTAGAGCAGCCCCGCAAGGCCATTCGCAGGCACAAGGATCTGTAGGACAAATGCAGAGAACATTCTATGGACAATTGAGATCATTGATGTATCAGGTTGGGTTCAACTGTGACATTGAACTGACCTAGATACCTTGCTTCGGCTACCTTCTCGCCTACACCTTCGTGTGGGCGTTTTCCTCGTCGAAACCCCGGAGTTAGGGTACGACGAAAACAACATCGTGACATTGAACTGACCTCTGACAGTGTCATTTACCCCTGGTGCGTCAAGCACGCCCAGTGGCTATTGAACAGGTACTTAATCCTTTCGGATGGTAAAACATCCTATTTTGGTAAATGGAACGGGAATTACGAAGGTGGATTGTGTTGCTTCGGTGAAGTGGTTCAGGCAAAGGTCATTTCTCCGAAGTTCGCTAAGACAAGCGACATTCCTTGGAAAACAGCATTGTGGATTGGACGTGACACTGAAGCAGATGAGATCATTGTTGCACTGCCTGATGGAGTCAAGAAGGTTCGTACCATTCGACGATTCTCTCCGTCATTGCAGTGGAACGCAGAGCCCATCAAGAATCTTCAGGCATTGCCCTGGAAACCACGTGTTGCTGAGGATGATTCCACCGATTTCGTTTGTCCTGAAGCATTGGGTATTCGGCAGAAGAACCGTGGAAAGGCTTCAACGACGGTTAAAGAGATTGCACCTCCAGCAGAAGCGGTAGAGTTTGAAGATCCCCCGGAAGGTGAGGAAGCTCTCATTGAACCGTCTACACGACCCCTCGATCCGAGCGAATTGTCAGAGCAACAGAGAGAAGCCATTGAACTACAGGAACAACCTCCTCATGAGACTGAGGTCTCTGAACCAGAATTGCCTTTCTCTCCTGGCATTCGTCGTCCAGGTGATCAAATTGAGGAACCGCAAGCGAAGTCTTCCAGGATTGAACCCGACACTGAGGTTCCTACCTCACCGACCAAGGTCCAGAGAATCTCCGCGTTGTATGCTGTTACTGTTACTTGCCATGTTGCTTCAGTTGTTCAGTACATTGCCGGTATCATTGGAGCTACTGGTGTAGTCATGAAAGACGGCATTGCTGTTCCGGTTCATGTCAACATGGACCATGATGAATTGCATCAAGAGATAAGATTGTCGGAACCAGTGATTTGGGATATCACTAGAGAATACCCAAAGGTTTTTGAGTCAAAAACAGAGTGACGACAGCTGTTGAAAAGCTATCCGACTGTTGCTGCTCTCCAACGAGGCCTGCCATACAAGCATTTCTCCGTAGAATCAAAACGGATTCGAATCATGGCATCTGTTGAAACACAATTCGAATGCACCAGTTCTCCATCGGCCACCGTGGTCAAATGTACTTTGTCGAAAAACCCTACCACATCTGTACGCTTCTGGAATTCCGCGTTAAATCGATGGGTTGAAGGGAAGAAGCTGAGATGCATTCAGCTTCGGAATGTACTCACCCGGTTTATAGATTTTCTACAGCGTCTTGTTACGAAGCTGGTTTTCGCATCATAGCACATTTCTAGATGCTTCGTTTGACAGTTGCGCCGAACAACATCTGCAAGTTTCTCAAGCAAGAGGTTGTTCTTATCGAAATTTGCATGGGAGATTTCATCGTGTACGCTGTAGTCTTCATTGTTGCTCAAATGAAAAGATGCACTTCCCCTTGTTGTCCAATTCACGCCTGACACTTGTGCTGGTTTTCGGACAGTTTTGTTTGTGCAGCTTGCAATTTAGACGTTTGCCGTGTGTTTCGAGTACAAATCGCCTTTGCTTCAAATTTCCGCAGCTTGTACAAATGTTCAAGACAAAGATTTCTGACAGTGGACTTGGCCGCCATGGGGGACCGTTTCGGTTTGTTGCTTGCTGATACGTGAATGCATCCGGTGCAGTTGAGCTTGATGGCTGGCAGGACAATATGTCATGCTCGACGCATTGCGCCCCTAATTGCATCTCGCGGCAGGCCTTTGCCCTGCTTTGCCTTGCCCGAAACATGAATCATGCTTCATGGCTGTGGGGGGCTTGAGTGTTGAGCTCTGGACACGGCGAGAGGGCGCAAGAGAAGTGGACGACGAGACTTTGCCCTTGTAGACTCGACAGACGTGCAAGCGGAACATGTCGGAGTTTTCAACCCTATGTTGATTGCCAGCCACCTGGACATGATGTTCTTGAAGACCCTCCAAGGCCAGCTGCATTGCTGTTGTGTGGATTGCCAAAACTGCAACAACAACAACAACAACTAATTAGCCCACCGGAAAAGGCTTGCAGAGTATGGCCATGTGAGGCCTAGATAGCAATATCATTGCAGGAAAAGCGTGGGTCGAACTTATCCGGTGGCCGATCCAGTCGATTTGCAACTCAACTGGCAAACAGCCCTGTCCTCAGCACGTTCTCTGTTTTGCGTGTGTTTGCTCCTTAGTGACGCTTGGTTTGTGCTGACTTCCACGAGATCGCGGTTCGGCATGCCTGGAGAAAAGCTGCCGAAATGGGTGACACTGGCATAGGCTGGATCCGCTGTCATCGCCATCTCTGTGCGTACAGACTGCTTCCAGCAAATCGGTAGGTCGACCGGAAGAGGCCTCGATCGAGCTTTCAAGCCGCATGCTGTCAGCGTCAGCAGCACAATCAGAACTTGCAACATGCAACAGGGGAGGCCGCTTCGGGCGGCAGAGCCAGCAAAAGCCAGCGCAGCAGAGGTCAGTGGGGGAGATTGTGTATTTGCAAGGCATGTGGATTGTTTCGCACAGGCGGAAGATGCACAAGGGCGAGGCCAGGCCTGTCTTGAGAGCGATCGAGTCAGCAGTGGTGCCGTGCTGTCGTGAGATGGAGGCATTGATGTTGTCAAGATTTGATGGGGGCATTCTTTTGCTTCTTCTGACGAAATAGAAAGGACAAACGGAACGTACTTTTACGCAAAAGAGCATCCACATGCATTGTTGACCATTGGTGAGCATACATGTATTCGCACATGACGACTGACAAGAGCTCGTTGAATGCAGCCTTGTCGGAGGTGCTTTTTCAAGATGCAGCCACGTAAATGCTAGCATGTCTTGCACCTTTCAGATTTTCGATCGCAGCCTCGGTTTGAGAAAGACGAGTCGAGCAAGTGTTTCACAAAGCTCGCCGCAGCATTGCGATCTTGCCAATGCCTGCAGGATTGCCTCGGGTTTCTGCTCGAAGCAGGACTCAGAGAGTCAGCTTAGCTATTGCGGAGTACTCATTGGCCAGAGCGTCTGGGCTGGTGGATGCCCTGAGTAATTCGAAGCCTGTTGTCCAGACCGCTGGCAGCTGCAAAGTGCCAAGGCGCTGCTGATCCGGTTGATCTTGATGGTCGGGAAGTCGTAGTAAGGCTGCCAGAAAGGGCAATGGAGTTTGTGGGCTTGTGCTTGATGCTGTGTGTGGGCTCGTGCCTAGTGACAAAAGTAACAGTAGCACTAAAGCAGAGCATACAACAGAAGAAAAACAACTGGATCCCACCCCTGACAACGTCACTGACATGATCGCGAGACACATCACCGAAACATCCGTCGACGATACTTCAAGTAGCTGGTTCATGGCGCCGATGAGGCATCATCCATGTCGCAACCTTGGTGAGCAGACATGTCGATACTTTCAAGCTGATCTGCCTTGAGGGCCTGACATTGAGGCTAGTAGCTGGCCCACAATGGCGAGATGATAGTTCAGTTGAGTGATGTTGATGATCACACGGCTCATGAGGACGATGCGGATGACGACGAGATGGTGGTGCTTGTAAGCATTGGTGTTGGCTGCTGGTGATGCTGCTGAGGATGCTGTGATGCTGACGATGGTGATGATGATGGCTGCCTTCTTACCGTTTGCTGTTTTCTGTATGTAATTCAGTGCCGAGTGAGGCTGAACTCTGAAGAGGCCGTCCCTGATGCACCGTGCATGCAGTCTGGTATTGCCGAAACCAAAGCACTTGTGCAGGAAAGTGATGTGGGAGACCGGGTGCCATTGCAAGACCTGCTGCAGCCTTGTCGTATGTGCGTGGCAATGCGATAGCCGTGCAAAACATGCGGTCTCGCTGCGAAGTCAGTCCAAAGTCAAGGGCCAAGGGTGTGAGAACCCAGGCCCGGAAGATTTGCATCTGCTTCCACGGCAAAGGAGTCTGCAATTCCTGGCAGCACGCCCTGATGGTGCCTGTGCTGTGCCAGGAAACTGGTCATGTCGACTCCATCATGTCGAGGCTTGAGACGATGAGCTCGGAGGACCGTATTTTTACAAGGCAGTGAAGTTGCCAGCTCGAGAAGCCGTTCACCTACTGTAGTCGAATTGAGGACTGGCAGTGGCTTCTCAGGACTGGCCAGGTGCTCGGAGGTTTCGTTGAGGCAAGTGGTCAAGGTTGCCTGTGCAACCCCGATGAAACGGTCGAGTGAGGTCAAGGCTGCCATGATCTTCTCCTCATGGTCCACGCAGTGGTGATGGCCTCCCTCGGCTTCATTTGCTATGTGGATCTTTCGCACGGTGCCAGGTTCTGCAGGGCAGGCGAGACGCACGCTGGAAGGACGGTGAACAAAATGAATGCGCGCGGCATAGAGCAGTGCAGGTGAAAGTTAGATGGTGCAGGACGAGGGAAGCACTGCACTCGAACTTCTTGGCGACTATTTGGACCTTGTCGTGGTATCCACCCGCTGGAGAGAGTATGGATGGTTGAAGTGTATGGCGAGCTTGCCCCTAGCCTCGGCAGTGATTCAGGTACCTATGGTACTGAAGCGGACGACTTTGAGGGAAGAAGCAATGCAATGTCCTTGTGGACGCTGCAGCAACGCTCTGCAGGCCTGTGGCCATCAAGCCCGGTTGGCCCGAATATCACATGATTCATGTGGGCTGATAGCCAGGCAATTCACCACTTGCAAGACCGATCGATCCTCACGCATCTGCACGAGGCGCCCTGCCCTGTCCATCAGTTAGGCCGAGTGCAGCTTTTTGTTGGAGTGCGTTGTATCTTGCACCTCTTCCGAGCTTCCTCAAGCGTGGAGCGTGCTGCATGTACATGCTTGCAAGACAACAGGCCCTAGCATGGGTCAGGGGATCGTTACCCACATGTCCTGCCACCAGCGAATCGAGTTGACTCTGGCACCGTGAACGTATGAAAACCTGCAGCAAGAGCCGACATCAGCTTGAATGTGCTGAGATGGACAAGGACAGCTTGTCGGAGCTCTGCACAGTACAGTAAAGCTCTGGCTCCGCCTTTTCCCACAGGATCAAAAGCTGATCACATTTCTGGATAGTCTAGGCTGGCCTTGCATTTGCGTTGCGTTGCGTGTGTGTGTGTGTGTGTGTGTGTGCTTGTTGCAATTTTGTTGCAGAAATGTCGTTGTGGCAGAGGCCCCGACGCAGATGTCGATTTTGCACAGCAGCTTCTCGAGGCTCACAGCTGGGACCTGCAGGCTCCGAGTCCTTTTTCGACATGTGAGAGCCCTCAACAACGGGCCTTGCAGGCAGCTCTTGAGACGGTCACAGGAAGGGGGCAAACGGCCACTCGGCTTCTCGTTGATGCGTGGCAGTGTCACCTCTCGCACCATGATCCCGCCCCCCCCGCTGCTGAGGCCGTCTCTGCAGAGGTGCTACTCATCCGGCCCCGCAGTGTTACGGTATCTGCTCCCAGCAAATGTTGTAGCCTCGAAGGTGCCGCTGCGGACGGATGAGGCCAGACCGCCTATGAGAACCGGCAGCCAACTCAGAATTTTCCCCAGGGTCGTCATGATCATGTCTCCCTCTCGCAACAGCCCGAGGCTACGTGGACAGGCTCATCCATTCTCACGAGGAGGTTGTTGTTTGATGTCACATAGCCTTCACATCCGCATCGAGTTGGCACAGCCGCTTTATATAGTTCTCGATAGAACTGTCCATAGCAGGATGATGAGGCCATCGCGATGGCCCAGTCAGCAGCAGCTGCAGCTGATGAAGCTTCCGCGAGGCGTCTAGTAGGTTCGGACGAGATCCGTTCTTTTCAGAAAGAGGCTCCTCTCGCCTCTGCAAGGCTTGATCTTGAGAGGGTGCTGCTGGAGAGTCAGCAAGCCTTCGAGCAGCAGGCCGAGATTCAGGCACGTGCTGGGCACCAGAAGAGCCAGTTTTTTTCGTTCTGTGATGTTACCTGCAGGAGCAAGCCGCGCTGGCACAAGCACTTGAAGCGTCCTATGCCGGAGTCCCGAGCTGGGATTCTGCCTGCCGCTGCTGAAGCTGAACAGAGCTCAGGCCGCTGTCAGCCCGAAGCACTCGAACACCAGCGCTCCGTCAAGGCAGTGCCATGGGGCTCCAAAGTGGTACTTGGAGGATCATGGGACTTAGTAAGTAGGGTTATAAGTACCTTAATTGGGGTTACTTTAATTATAACCCTACTTACTAAGTCCCATGATCCTCTAAGTACAGAGATGTCCCGCAGCATCTTTTTCAGGAGCCCGGGCACGCCAACCGCTTACCCCGAGCGGCGTGCAGGCCACAAGAGTCGACTTGCTGTGAGTCGGAGCGGTTGCCTGTCGTGGCTTGATGCAATGCACTGCAGGCCGAAGAAGCCCTGTCCCCTTCACTCGCCTCAACTGTACAGGTCAACGTGATCTTCGGCCGGATGTGGACCAAAGCAGGCATGAAGCAAAGAACAGCTTGCAGAAGAGAGAGATCAACAGCGAGACACAAACAGAGTGCAGCAGGATTTTAGAAGCCTTCAGCAAGCTTCATGAGATGTTCTTTTTGAGGGTCAGGCAAGCTTCATAAGGTTGTTGCTAGCAAAACTCCGCTGACTTGAGGTTGTCCGGTGGCTCTCGACCAGGAGCAGCGAGGACTGTTATTGTGGTGACTGGTGCTGGTGGCATCTGCTCAAGCTGTAGTTGCTTTCGCAGGTTTCGCTTGCAGCCCAGATCATCCTCTTCTGCATCCACCTTGGAATTCCAGCTTTGGGCACTACTTCTGCTTGTGCTCGGGCTGTGCTCAGGTGTCCAGTGCCCCAACTGCCGATGCACCACCAGCCCGACCAGTTCGTCCTGCAGTCAGCCAGGCGACGTGTGGTGCAGTGAGGGTGTGAGATCGCATCTGATTTCTCGCAAGCGCAGGCTTTGAAGCCGCCTCCTGTGCAGTTCTTGGAGGATAGTGTGATTCCCGTGATTCTGATGCAGCCGGTTGAGGCGACCAGAGCCCTGAGGTTGTTCCGACGACTTCACAAAGAGCGCCCAAAGAAGTGCCGACGAAAGAGCGTCACGAGACGAAAGCTTCATCTTCAGCAAAGCTACAGCCCTCAGCCAAACCCAGGCCAGCTCAGAGCATGCAGCAGCCAGCATCTCGACAGCAACACACGAACCAGAAAATGAAGGCCGGATGAAGTGTGCAGGGATGTTGAGGTGAAGTTTGGGAGTCTTGATCTGAAGATTTGCGGCTTTCGCAAGTCTTGCAGCCTCTCGTGGGGCCTGTGCTCGTCCCTCTGTCCAGACGACTGTGAAGAGAAGTTGCTTCCCACCTGTTTCCAGGCAGAAGCTGTCACGAATGACCGAAGACCGAATCTGGCGAGCCGTTGCTTGAGCAGATTCTGCTCTTCCAGCAAAGATTCCACAAAAGCTCCCAGCACGGAGTCTCCACCTGGCAAGCCGGTGAAGGAGGCGCACTCCACACCGAGTAAGAAGGATGAGGTGGCTCGCAAGGACATGAAGCCAGCAAAGCAGCCCGGGCCGAAGCCAGCGCCGGCAGCTTCCCAAGGCAGTGTGGCGACTCCAAAGGCTCGGGTTACGGCTGGGGTGCCGGCGTCCGCTCCGGGTCCATCCTGACTCCGCCAGGCCGAGTCTGAAGCTGCCATGCCTTCGAAGGAGGCGCCGAAATCGAGGTCCCATTCTGCCCGGGCAGAAGTGCAGAGATTTCGCAGAGGCCACAGCCGCAGACCGCTTCGCGGCACATGAAGAGTCTGAGCTGCGCCGAGAACGGGAGGAGGCCCATCATCCTTTCCCCACTTGGCGTCTGGTGAAGTCACTGACTCGATGGCAGGCAGAGCTCAAGCGAAAGGAAGCGGAGGATGGCCTCTGGTTGTGCTTGCTTATCTTCTTGGCACTGTTCGCTATGCCGCTACTGCCGGAGCGAGAGAGTTGGCCTCCTCCTGGGTCCTTTTCGTCATGTATTAACACGCCATGCCCAACCCACAGCATATCGTGATCTTATGAATCATGGTATCTCTTGACATTTCTGAACTGTGACGAGCTGCGAAGCTGCAAGTGTTTCTGTTGAGGTTCAAACTTAGTCCCTGCACCCTAAACATGGGGAGCAATCCAACTTCCATCCAGCACCAGGAGACCTTTGGGCAAACGCGAACCCTCCGTTCCTCTTTAGAGGAAATTTGTTTTCTGTTGTGGAAGTCTGATCCAGACAGGGTGGCGGAGTCCGGGAGCCAGATCCTGTAGTCAATGCCCTGCAGGTCGGGCTTGGACACCAATCAACAGTCAATTATCATCCGGTGCATGCAGCGTGCATGGAAGGCCCTGCGACGACAGCACTTGAAGCGAGATCCGGCAGCCCTGGCTACCTGCTTGTCAGAGCCTTGGAGCCTGCTCAGTCAAGTTGAGCTGCAGTCCCACAAAGAAACAGTTGCTGAAGGCAGACCCTCCACGCCTACATCAGCAACCTGGCCAAGAACCCGCAGGAGAAGAGAACAAGATGTGGCGCTTTGTTATTGCATGCACTGTCATCGAGGAGTCGAAGTTTCATTCCATCAACTGCCGGGAGCCTGGCAGGGAAGGCGAGCGTGACAGTGTGGTGAGGACTCGCCACAGAGCCCGTGAGGCCAGAACAGCAACTTTCGCTCCAGAGTTGCAGCGCTCGAGGGGGGCATCGAGGTGCTCCAGGCCGCAGCCGCAGAGGTTTGCTTTTGCCCCGGTTTTTGGAAGCACGTCTTGCTCTGATCTGCCGAGGCATGCGGGTTCGTGGCAGTTGACGAGAAGCTCTGTGCAGCGGCCCTGACCGGTGCTTTGGAATTGCTTTTCGGTGCCTCTGCTTCTCAGGTCGATCCAGACTTCATGAAGTCCAAAGGTCCAAAGCTCTGGGATGCCTTGAGCAAGGCTTCCATGGCTCGATCATCGCTCTTCGATCTTTGCCCGCTGGCGTTTTTCGGCAGGTGGCCGTTCTCTTGGAGCAAGTGAAGAGTTGCATGTGATGCACGTGACTAGGTTTTGACAGCCGGAGGCAAAGTCCTGGCTATAGTGTGGGAAGGAGCTAGCAACACACCAAGGAAGCAGACACCAACCCCAACTCGTTGCAGATCCAGACCCGGGATTGTTTGTGCATAGTTGTGGCATCCCGTACAGAATGGCCTCTTGAGCCTGACGGATGCCTTGCGGGAATGAAGCAATGATACCTTCCGCCATAGCAGCGAGCAGATGATCCACCCAGATCGTACGGGCTTCACTACAGGGCCTACACTATCCGCGCTATAGTCTACTCTGCTCTACTATGCATACTGTATGATGCTGTGTGAGGCTCCACTGTAACCGACGGTACCGTTGGTTCATTGGTCGCCAGGCCGATGCCTTGTCCTTCCTGGGCTTCCATCTTGAAGAGGTGCAGCTGTCCCTTCAGACGGTTAGGGTTTAGGGTTTAGGGTTCATGGGTTGGGGTTTGGGGCTTTAGCGTCTTCTTGGCACTTCAATCAAAAGGCAAGGCTGAGAGGCTCTGAGAGGAGTTGCATGGGGGGCTTGTGCGCTACTTGTAACCTGTTGGAAGGGGTATATTCCTCTCATGGTCTTGGACCAACTTGGACTTGCTTTGTGCGGGTCAGGGCGAGGGATGGCGAGGGTCCACGTTCAACGTTCTCTTGTGCCGTTCCAGGCAGCCACATCTCTCTTCTCGGGCGCAGAGTCGCCGGGAGCCTATGACTGCGGAAGTCCGTGCGAGGCACTGATTGCAGAAAAAGGTCCGACAAGATCTCTGTAGCTGCCGCGGCTGCGGGCAGCCTGGCCGTGCTGGCTGCTTCCGCCAGACTTCAGGACCCATCTCAGCTTTAATCGTCTGGACGCGGAGCATTTTGCTTGAACCTGGACACCACATGCAAGATACGATCCGCTGCATTACTCGGGAAGACCAAGATGAAGGGTGGGGGTTGATGTCGCCATGGACATGGGCCACCATGGACGATGAAATCTGCCGTCTCGATGTTGCTGAGCGGCCAGGCAGCATCGAGAACTGAGCCTTGATAGCTGAGTTGGTCCTTCTCGACGCAAACCTTGCTGGTAGGTGGCTGGAATGCCGTGGCTTGCCCGTGATCGCGTCAACTCTTCGCACTGCAGGGGCTCTCTGCGATGTGCAGGAGGGGAGACCACAGCAATTTTCTGCTTCGGTTGACTCTGGGGCAGTGGGCTGAGGAGTGGAAGTTTTTGGCAATCCACCGTACATTGCTGGCAGGAGGACGATCTAGTTTCTGTTGGAGTCTCTCACCCACTTCACCGCCGACGTGTACTGCGCGAACTTGAGCTGTTACACGTTCTCAGAGCTCGAAGTCCATGTGCTGAAGAGCGGACACCCTGCCTGAAGTCGAAAGCTTCTTCGAGCTCTTTGAGAGAGCCTGCAAGCTTGCCCGGACAGGGTGAAGCAGTGGCACCTGATCCGTCTTGCGTGCGGCAGGAAAGTGGGTGGAGTCGGGAGTCAACTCGACCGCCATCATCGTCCAGTCTGCAGCTGTCAAACGACAGCGGACTGCCAGCGACGTCAGCACATCTGAAGAGCTTCAGCGACCAGGACTCGCCGCACGGAAGAGCAAGCATTCTTCCACCAATAAGTGTGGATGCCCGGGGACTGTCTGGGAAGAACGCACGTCTCAGCAGACGTTGTGTGGAGCTACGACATCAACTCTCGCTGGAACGACAGAGTCGAAGCATGACAGCGTCCGAGAATGAGCTCAGAGTCCTGCGCCTGAGCCGGGAGTGCCACTCGCTGCATGAGGACCCCTGAAGCCGGGGCCCTGAGGGCCGTCTGAGGGTGCGGTGGCCGCTAAAGCAAGTGCAGGAGCTCAGGGAAGCGCACCGCATCCGACGAGCACACGAACGCGAAAGCCCTTCGGAAGAACACCCATCAGCGGATAGTTGTAAACTCTTGACCAGACCAAGGCCTGTTTTCAAGCACGGTTCCCCGAGGCGAGTGCACGGCGTACCAGAATCACTTCGCTTGATGAACATAAGGTCGAGCACTTCGGGCTCGTCTGCGAGTAATGCAGCTTGGACAACAGCGGCAGTGGTGAGAAGCACTCTTACTCTTACAGACTGTGCTAGCCAGATGCTGAAGTTGTCTTCTCCACACTTTTTTCATTTCCTCGTCGCGGGCTCTTGCCTCTGTCCCTGAGGATCGCGACTGCAAACGCAGACAAAGAATCTGCAACGCCTGAGAGCCGTCAGGTCACAAGTGCCAAAGTAACTGCAAACGCAGACAAAGAATCTGCAACGCCTGAGAGCCGTCAGGTCACAAGTGCCAAAGTAGATGTCTCTAGCCCGTCATCGAGCTTGTACAGTAGCATGTCCGCCTGCTTCGCCAGTCCGCGTGCTGTCTGCGTTAAGAAGCGCTCAGCGACATCGCCTTAGCCTGATGCCTGGGCCATGCATCGTTCCAGGAGAACAGCAGCCTCTACACGGTCTCACCAGGTTCGTGTCTTGGCTTTGTAGAGAAAGCAATTTCTTGACTTTGCGACATGACCAAGGAGTGGTGCGAGCCTTGGCAGCTGTACTGCAGCATGCCTCCTCATTGAGGCATGAGAGCACGTGGCTTGGCGGCACTTCTGAGATTGCGCCGGCGTTTCTGACCTTTAACTTTATCTTCTTCTTATTCTTCCGGCACCGAGGCATAGTCTTGCCTTGAGCCTGCATGTTCTTCGAAACGTGGCCGGCAACTACCAAGAGGCCGAACCGCGCAAGACGTGGCAGCCAACAGGATTCTGCATGGTCAGGTGATGGACACCAGCGCCGACACTCTTCGGGATTGCTTCCAGCTGCTTTTCGAGAAGGCGGCATGGCATGCCGAGAGTGTCCGTGTGCATGTCTGACTCATCGCCAGGACCAGGACGTGTGCGGAGAAGGGAACTCGCAGGGAAGACAGTGCACTGACTCGGCCGGAGTCTCAGCATCAGATTGTGTGAGATGCTGTCCATGCTGCAACTCTGTGCACGCTTAGTTTGGGCTGTATGGCAGTGTTGCTGTTGCTCTGGCAGACAGGGGCTCTGAAGGTTAGTCACGTCTTGACAAGAGAACGCCATGGCAAAGAATCGAACAACGTCTTCTTTCTTGCTCTCGGTGTCTGCCGCTTTTGTGGCGGGCTGGCTCTTGCTGGTGACGAATGGAGATGTCTTTGTGAGCCCAGTGCCGACATCGGGTGTCCGGGCAACAGTTCCTTCGTGGCAGGCCAAGCAGGTGGCCACCTTTGGCACCGCCACCGGCTCCAACACGTCGGTTGCTCCAGATCAGAGGCTTTTCAAGACCGCGGCTGCGGCGGCTCTTCTTTGTTTGGCTGCTGCACGCTTGACGAAAGGAAGGTTCCAGAAGCCTTCAGTGGCCCGCCGAGCAGTGGTCACACTCAAAGCTACAACCGAGAAGAACCCGGTCTACCTGCAATACGAGGAGCCTGCGGCACCCATCTTCACGGAAACCCATGTGGTTCAGGAAGCTCAAAGCCTTCCCATGCTTCCGGAGTTGATCTCGTTGAACGAGTCGCCGTCCCTCGCAGTTCCGAACTGCGCAGACTCTCAAACTGTCACTGCAGCAGCAGCGGCAGTTGCACCCGCAACAACCACGACATCGGCCGCCTGCCTTTGCGGCAACCTTGCCTCGGCAAGATTTGCGGCAGGCACTCGCCGCGCACAGCACCGTCGCCGGCAGTCTCGGCGTGCTTCCAAAGCCAGCCGCCGTGCAGTCGGTCGTCACCTTTGCGAGCGAGTGGTGTCAGTGAGTTCGCCGCCTTGCTTCGATGCCAGCAAGACCCGCACCAAGATCCAGCTGGGGCTCCGTGTGTCGTCCTGCATGCGCTCTGAGTCGGGCCGTGAGTCGAAGCTGTCCTCGGGTGTCGAAGGGTCAGAAATGGGCACATGCCTTAACTTTGTAGCACATGATTTAAAGGTATACATGCTAGATCATGGTTCTGCGCTGATTGCTTTTAGTTCTGACCAAGAGTTGGAGCTGCAGCAAGCTCAGCTGCTTCGGAAGCATGGGACGTGACGCTGCGGACCGAGAGTGGCAAGGGTGGGGGCCGCGGTTGACTGCCTTTGCAAAACGCTCTCCAGATGGCCCAAGGCCCACGAAGTCATGCTCCACACCCTCCCTGCCAACAATACGTAGACATCCGAAGAGGGCTAGGCAGAAGTGTTGTGGGTGTTGGCAAGGTGAGGGGATATAGGTCGAGTAGGTCTCGGCATGGACGCTACTTGGCTACGCTTGCGACAGTATAGTGCATACCATCAGAAGAAGAGGTCACAGAATTTGTGGACTTGTGGTCTGTTGTCGCAAGCCCTTCATCCCAAAGTACACAACGTACTATGAAGCAGTTTTCAGGGCAAGCGGACAGCACGTTGCGTACCAGGTGCATAAGCTGAGATTCAGCAGTCAAAGTAAGAGCACTTTCTGGCGACGCAACCTGACTGCTTGCAGTGGCACTGTGGAAGCAAACCGAACTGCCGGAACACGACAAGTGAAGCTAACCCTAACCCATTGTAAAGAGAGCCAACCAGCTTCCATATGAGCCTTCGCAGCCCCCGGTGATACTTTTGAACGTCACCGCCGCTTTCCAGGGCTGCACATATAGAGATGGTGGATGTGGAGTCTGCATTGCGGACAAAAAGCGCCTTCCTGTTCCGTCGCCCTGCATTGTACAATCGTGCATCAAACTCCATGGTCACGCCGGGTGGATTTTAGGTCTGCTCCAACAGCGCGGAAACAGGGCAGGGCTGCCATGTGATGTAGAATCGACAAGTCCCGGCTGAGCCAAGTGCCCTGTTCAGGAACCCTCAAGAAAGCGACGAATGTGCATCTGCGGAGGCTGGTGCTGTCAAGCTAGAGACCTATGATGTGTGAAGCATCCCGCTTCATTTATCATGATGCCGAAGGGGCTTCGTGCCAAAGACCCGGATGCACTCAAGGAGGCAGTTCAGGCCATCTCACGCAGAAGGTTCCGTTGCTGTGACAGACTGACCCTCGGTGAGGTGCAGATGCCCGTTCGCAGTTTCAGGCTCCTGTGATGCAACGATGGAGGTCTTGGTCGTTGCCCTGTGCGCTGCCCGGGCTTTTGAATGCCGCTCTTCGCAAGGTCCAGCGAGCGACTTGGGCTGTTGTCTGTGCTCTTGCAGGCAGGTGGCCTTTGGTGCTAGCAGCTAGCAGCGCTAGCATGATTCGCAGAAGTTTTCCAAGCTTCAGATGCCAGGCTCTCTTCCAGTCCCAGGATGCCTTGCAAAGCTTAAGTATCTCTGAAGAGGAGATTCGACAGGAGGCGCCAGTGTTGGGCAGTTGGCAAAGGTTAAGTTAGTTTGCGTTTGTTGTGAAGTTGCAGCACTTGCGAAGAGACTCACCCAGTTAGGTGGACCAAGGAAGTGAGGGCAGGTCGAAGACGACTCCTGTAGCTGTCGGTTTCGTGATCTGTCTCTGTGACTCTCTTGCTCTGACTCTGTCTCTCTGTCGCTCTCTCGTCTGTGCGGTTCATATCTCCTAGACGGACAGGCATGTGTGTCTGTGAGAATGTTTATCTCAGATAGGACGCTCGTGTGCACATTTGCAATGCCTTTGTTCCTTCTTTTGGCAGTCTCCTTCCATTCGAAGAAGTCCACTTATTGCACTTTTAGCAGGTGGGGGCATCAGCCGAAGCTTTGCTGCCTTGGCCAGAAGGTCGTCCGCTTGGCCGGCGACGTGCGAGCCGAGCTGCCGCTAAAGAGACCCACAAGGAGAATCACGCGATGGTGTTTTGATGCAGCTTCAGGTCATGCACTGGGTTTGACTATGACTCTGACTGACTTAAACCAGGATGTCATTCCACGGCATCCAGCTTTACTTGCTGATCTGCAGGTAGGGTTCCGTCGGCTACACGCAGCACTCGCAAGTTTCTGTGCTCTGAGCTCCTGGTCTGGCTGCCTGGCTATAGCTTCGCAGGTCATCCCACGCGAGACGACAGTGCGGCCCCGTTTTGGCCGTTTCCCGTTGAGATGCGGAGAGGCAGATGGTTCACTCCCCCCCGAGGTATGCGATCCTTGAGCTTCCTGTTCTCGAAGCGGAGCGGCGCACCGTGGCCTTTCTGCTGTCCGGTGCCTCAGCGCCCCGCTCATTCCGCACGAACGCTGAGTTGTGCGGTTGAGGTCCACTTCCACGAGTCAGCACTGCGTCCTGCTTCGGGCAATGGCGCAGGACTCCAGACATCATCAGATTCCGATCTGTCTGCTGTGGTGCATTTGGCCCTCTTGTGCTTGTGGCCAGGATGTTCACAGCTGGCTGCTGTGGCAGTCGCAGGCCAGCGTTTAGAGTCCTTCGCCTCTGCCAGCGCTATCGCCGCCGCACGGTGAGAGGCCTTCGCCAAGCAGGCACCGAAGCTGCCGGCCCAGAGGGAGCACCGGCCCAGCCCCTCTGATACTGATACCTTAAGAGATACCCATAGTATCCGCCCTAGTCGAGGCCAAAGGAGGAGATCCGAAAGCGGCTCCGATCTCACAAAGCCAAGGCCTCCAGGCCTCGCCCCCCGTGAGCCAAAGTTGAAGGGCTGAAGAAAAATTCCAGCAGAGACCCAGCAGAGCCGACGAGAGGCTTTGGCCGCTGGAGGAGCCTAAGGCGAACCGGCTGCACCGGCTTCGGGGGGTGTTTTTTCCGATCTCTTTGGGACCTGCAACATGCGAGGCTTTGGAGAACTGCAAGGAGGTGAGCCGAACCCCTGGGGAAGGCAGGGCCAGCGTGTGTTTTTGAAAAACCCTCGTCAGCACTCGATTCTTTGCTGTGCTTGCTGTGCCAATCGAAGCAAGGGCAGGGTTCTCAGAGAGCTTGGTTGCAAAGGAGTCTAGTTTTGGACTAGGTTGCAGGCCCCTTACTCCGATTTCCTTGGGGCAACCGGGGCAACCTTGTTAGAAGATCTGATGCGATGTGCCAACTGAACGGCATGAACGCAACTATGCTTCGACTTGCAATATGGGGTCAGACTGAGATCAAGACAACCTGCTAGCTGCTAGCGTAGTATAGCTGTTGGCCCTCGCGAAGCAACGAAGCAACACGTCGTCAGGCAGTCCGTCTCCACCCCCACGGGTGGGGCTCTTCACCGACGGAGAGGCGTCTAAAGGACATGTCTTGCTCCTCGGCTGTGTTTCGGCCTCGGCTCGGTTTTGAGGCAGTTTGGATGGCGCACTCGCTGTTGGTGGCTGCCTTCGCTGTATGCCTGCTGGTCTGGAGCTCAGGGTTGCAGACTCAGACGGCCCAGGGACTGAGCTGGGAGTGTTTGTGATTCCCAGGTGTACTGGAGCTCCTTGGAGCATACGCCAGCTTCGCAAGTTGCAGGGTGCTCAGTCCAGCACTGTTTTGAGCACTGTATCGCAGACTTGCTTTTTTCCACGGCCAGGCATCACGAAACGGTCGGGATCCTGGCTCTGATGCCGCTCATGATGGTAGGTCTCAACAGGAAAACTTACGCCGCATCACATCTGCACCGCCACGCGGAACCAAGTTAAAACAAGCTTCACCACAGGTCACGGAGCACGTTTATGTTTATGCCACGTCGTCGATTTGCTGTTTGCGAAGTTGTCAACGCGCATCTAAGGTCAGCTGGCTGGCTACTTGCTGTACTGGAGGTGAGCATCCGAAGCACTTAAGCCAGCCTCGCGCAGTCTTGTCAAAGGGGCCGCGAGTGCAATTCCACGTTCGTACAGTCGTACAGGTCTAGAGAAGGCTTAATCGGCATTGCACTCGATGTTCTCCTTGTACACATGTACGATTTTATCTTTTCAAGATCAGAGGATGTGCCTTCGAAGCCTAGACTCGCCTCAGGCATGTCCTGATCCACCAGCTAAGCCTTGACTGGACAAAATTGGTTGGCAGGTTCTGCAGGCATGCTCAGCAGTTTGCAGACTCAAGCGCGTGCGAGGGCGAAGTGACTTCCACAAGACAGCTCTAGGCCGCAGAAAGAGCGCAAAAGAGCATAATGTGCAGGCTGCATTACCAGTGTAATCGCCCTTCGCCCTTCGAACCAAAGCTCCGCTGGGCCGACCGAGAAATGCGTGGAGCGCCATCAGACAGGGTGGAGACAGCCGTCTGTGGCACGCAGAACCCCCATGTACAGCTCGAGATTTGCCCGTTGTGCGTACTCTGCCACGCTAGGTGTACGAGGGCTGAAGAGTTTCACCCAGGGATGCGCCACAGCGACGCTCGTGGCAGGGACACCTTCACAAAAGGTCTGCTGACTGGGTCTTGCCTGGTGTGGTGAAGAGACACCAATCAGTGAGCTTCAAATCGCTTCCTTACGGATATCCACTCGTGATGTCGAAGCCTGTGGCTCCGGCAACACTACCACACTACCAGATAGCAGCCAGTTCAGAAAAGGCATACAAAGTCAAATCAAGACTTCAGGTTTTTTTTGAGCCTCATGGTGGATGCTGGGCGGAAGCTCGCTCTGCCGGCCGCACGGGCCCTCTGTGCAAAGTCGCTTTCCAGTCAGTGGTCGGAGCGCACCCACACCAAGGTTTCTGACGCAGATGGTGCTGACGAGGTGGGATTTTGGGTTCGTCAGCTGCCCTTTTGGACGACAAATCCTGAAAAAGCGACGACGTACTGCTGAAGTTTAGCATCGAAGAAGCAATCCTGTTGCCCAAGCCTTAAACTGTAAACGATGCAACATTTCCGTTTTCTGGGTCTGCAGTTGGAAGCCTGGCTGTGCGAATCGCAGTCTTCATTGCTGAGCTGTCACACAGCACAGACCTGAGCGATTCCGGTGCTCCATGTTCAGAGATTTCAGGAGAGCTTGCGGTGTGCCCTGCAGCTTTGCACACCACAGCCTGAAGAGAAGACGCGACGAGAGCACAGGGCTCGCAACAATCAGCTCACAAGCAATGCGAAGATACAATGGCTTACCCTTTTCACGTTCGCCGCCGACAGCTAAGGGCTAAGACCCGCAAAATGTGTCCAACACTGCAAGCCGAGGTCGATGCAGCTGGGCGACAACTCGGTGATCAAGCCTTCAGCAGGTCTGAGCATCCCTCTCCATACGACTGCCTGCGCAGAAAGCAAGACACTTCACGACTACGCCTGATCACGCAGGTTTGTAGCATCATTGCTTAGTGCATCAGTTCAGCCCGTGCCTCAAACCTACTCTTGGCAGTTTTCCGGAATGGTGCAGCGGCACAGAACGTAGGTTTGGGTTCCCGTGCCTGTCTCAGGTTTGCCAGATCGTCGGCGAATCTGGCACCTGTCGGCCAAAACCTCACGCAATGTATGCATCGAGCAGACTCATCGAGCCGCTGTAACTGAGGATGTGGAATTCAATACATGGTGCCTGCCTCACTGTGGGGAAGCCTTGCTGACTTTGGGAGCTCTTTTCGCATTGAGGATTTGTCGGGCAACTGCTTGACAGATACAGCTGCGGTCTGCGGCTGAGGGCCCTGCCACGGACTCTCCTGTGCTCCAAACCCGCACCACAAAGGTGGCGTTGGCAGAGTGCTTGACCTGGATGCGAGAGAGTCTCGGAGGGCATGTGCTGAGGCACGCCTGTCAAAGCTCAAGATGTCACGGCGTCACGTGTTTCTTTGCAGGTCCCTTCGGCTGTCCTCCAACAACATTGGCCCTGCCGGCGCACAGGTCCCCTGGCCCTGGCGTTCTTCAGTGTCTGAGCAGTCTCCGGTGCGGTGCGCCTTGTTCGAGGCACTGGCGCTGGGCTTCTTCCCGCAGGACGCTTCGGATGCAAGTTCACCGCATCCTGGCCTGCAAACAGGACATGGCCGAGGAGGAGATGCGCATCTTTTGTGAAGTTGCGAGTTTGGCCCGAGTTGCAGCTTAGGTTCCGGCTTGCATTGTCGGAGAACCCGTCGACGGCACAGGGATAAGGGAGCTCTTTTGCTTTCACCCGTATCCATCTTGCTCAGTCTGGTTCTCTGAGGCTGGGCGACGAGGGTGTGACGCTCGTGGCAGATGCGGTTCGAAGACGACGATCTGCAGCAGCCGGTGTCTCGGGGCGCTTGTGAGTTCGGAGGTCTCCTTCGCAGTGTCTTGTGATCCCTGAGGTCTTGGAGCTGAGAAGTGTGGGCTGTGGCGTGTCCGGCTGCCTCCTCAGTCTCCTGGCTGTAGCCAGAATTCTCGCTTCTGTAGTCTGGCCGTCTCGAAGTAGGCTGCGAGGCCGAGCAAAGTTGAGGTGGAAGCCACAACAAATCCAAAGCTCAAGCGGAGTCGTGCTGGAATCAATGCAGAGAAACTGGTAATATCTCGATAGTCTGTCACAATATCCACAAGCATACTCCCAACACTGCACGCAAAGGCTGCGGATCTTTGATTGAGAGCCTTGAGTGGCTGCGGGTGCAGAGCTTGGATGTCTTCACGCTTCATGTGAAGGTGTCTGATGTAAACTGAGCCAAGGGCTTGGACCTTTGCCAGACACTCGAATCCTACACCAAGCAACGACAACGCAGCGGCTGTGGCTCTGTGTACCCAGGCCAGAACTCGATTCCTGATGCTGAGCTTGGGAATTTGGCTGAGGACTTAGATCTTGCCGTCATCGTCGTCGGCGTCATCCTCTCCCTCTGCCTCGAATCATCAGCTCATCGCTTCCTTCATATCTCCGCTCTCATTCCAATCTCCATGCTGATTCTAGTCGTGATGTATTTGCTTCGCCATCGCTGTGGGCAGCGTCAGCTTTCCTCGACAGTATTGTGCGCCCAGGCAGCAAGACTCCCAGAGTCTCATGATTTCCGACTCCCACCTCTCAACACAGGCCGGTCAGGGAGACTTCTAGATTCGTTGAAATGTGATCTTGCAGACTCACCCCGTTCGGCGCCTTTTGTGCCCGGAAGTTGGATATTTCTGCAGCTTGTGGGTTCCGTTTTTGCAGCACAGCTGTCAATTCAGTACTCCGACAGATGCCGTGAATCCACGACCACGGCAAAGCGGATGCGCTGACGAAGGTTGGAATTGGGCGGTCAAAGACTGCTTGGAAGGGGCTACTCTTGCCATATGGATGGCAGAGTTGTTGGATAAGTGGAACTTGTCGATGTGATTATCCTGACAATGAAACTAGTGTATGATTCAAAGTACATGCCATATGATGAACTTGGAGCGGTAGTTTGTGCTCAGCAGCATTGTAACCAAAGGCGCGAACTTGGAATCCAAGCAATGTCTGCGATTTTAAGGGGACTGGTTTTGTTGAAAGTGAAAAAATGAAGGCTGCCGTGAAGTTTCGAGTGCCAGGCATCATTAGGGCATACAGTATACAGGAGCATGTCTGCTCGGAGACATTGAAGCGGTTGCTGCCCACAGCACATCACCGCGGATCTACAGTTCAATCAAAACAGTGCCCATGACGGCACGATCACTTCTCTCACACGCTGGACGGACTGGAAGTCGCCAAGCCGGCGAGGGATGGCTTTTGGTGGCGAATCGCTTCTTGCAGTCGGATTCAGCATTGATAGCAGTTGTGCAACAAGACGGCTCAAGCCGGCTTCGCCTTCAGGGAAGGCTTTGTGCATGATCTTGCTCCTGGCATCAGTTCTGCGATTTCTGCATGAGAGCACTGACATCAGGATGCCAGGCGCTGCGCATACAAGGCGTTCTCACTCAGTATAAGTCTGACGCAGAAACAGCTCGTGGCAAACATGCATGCCCAGCTTGTCGACTCATGCAACTGGCAGCGAGCAATACATGAAAATCAAGAATTCATGCGTGCAATCCCCACTGCAAGAGCGACTGCAAAGATCAATGCTGCCTCGTTGCACTTGCTTATGGAGCAATGTCTCCATGCCCTTTCCTCCGTCTGCAAAGAAGCTTTGCGTTCTTGCCAAACCAGCTACGTACGGTGCGAAGTTAATGACACGAAAACTTATGTCATTCAGTGCACTTGTGTGTGGGTGTTGTGTGTGACTTGTATGTGTGCCATCTACCTGCACCAGTTTCTTTTCAGATTGATGTCCATACTTCCAGCATACTGAATGCTGCCAAGCAGGTGGACAATGGCATGCTGCTAAATTCAAAAAGCCATACTGCCATACTTGTGTAAGTGATTAACCTTGCTGAGACACTTTACTTTTCCTCCGTATGTTTTTTTGTGTACCAGACCCTTTCAGTTGGGCAGTGGAAAAAAGCAGAGACTGGATGCAGGCATGAAGCAAGTCTGCGCGACAGCGGTGATGCCCAAAGAGGTGTGGAGATGGTTTAGCCCAGGGGTGATCGCAGCAGCACTGGGAGCCGGAAGCTTCTGGTACCATCAGTGCATATGGCAGGCGCCACGGTCGACGGGTGCCCTGCGATCACACGGAGTGTCGCGTGCAGATGCCAGGGACCCAGGCAGAACGTATGGACGGCGACTGCCTTTGCAGCTCTTTTCAGGCCGTGCTTCAGCGTGCTCGCAAAGCTCTGGGCAGTCCTTGCCCGTCTGCAGCTTCCAGGCCTCGAGGGGTTCGATCCTCCCACTCTTGGCGGTACATTCGGCGCGGTGCCTCGAGGCCCTTGGCGGTCTCCTGCGACCGTGGTGGGGCTGCTGGCGCAGACTGTGCCGGAGCGCGTGCCAGCTACGGCGCATCTGCTGCATCTCCAGGGCCGCTGGCTCAGCTCAGCAGATGCCTGTGCATTCTTTGTCGCGTCATCCTCTGGCAAATTCCAGTCGAAAGGCAAGTTTTCGAAGGCAGTCAGAGGCATGGCATGGCCCCTCTTCAACGGATCTTCTGGGAGAAGCATCCGCATGTCTGCAGGTCGAGGCTGTCATCGAAGACTTCTACGACGGCACAGGTGCTCTCGGGTCATTTTCTCACCTAGTCCCCGTTCGTCCGTGCATGAATCCGATCCAATGTCTGCGATCACTGGCTTCTCCGCTTTGCCTGAACGCGCGTGCTTAGTCATGTAGTCACGTATTCTTCGTCTCATTTCTCCGCACCTTATGTGTCTTTTGTTGAAGAAACATCCCCTTTGGGCTGCTCAGGCGGTATTGGACCGTGCTCGAAGTGTGCTGCAGAGGAGCAGCAGACGGGGGGGGTTTCTTGCAGCAGGTCGCCGCATGCTCTCTCATTGCACAGGAAGCCGGGAAGTGGAGGTGAGCAGAACGCGCTGCTCGTCGCTCCGCCCCAGCTCATGGCAATGGCGAGCTCGGGAAGCCCGAGCCAAGGCCCGGCGCGCCCTGAGCCGCCCTTGGCAAGGAGAGGGAGAGACCCCCAAGCTTCGCAGCCAGAGGAAGCAGCTGCTGCCCTTTCTCTTTCCTCCGGCTCCGGTCCCTCGAGCAGGGAAGAGGCTATGTCATATGAGCGTGCTGCGGCGGGCGTCTCGCACCTTCAGAAGGCTCTTCGACACCTGGAAGGCGGCTTGGGAATGGAGCAGCGGCAACCAGACGAACCAGTTCTGCGTCCTTGCCTCGATCTCACTGAGCCGGATGCGGAAGCACTGGCGATGCCGGAACGGATGGTGCGGATAGAGCGCGAAGTGGCAGAGATGCAGGAGAACATGCAACGAATGGAACACACCGTAGCATCATTACAGGGTGAGCCGGAGCGGGAGGACGAGATCCGTGAAGATCCGGCATCAAGCGAGGTTTCCGAAACAGATGCCCTGGTCTCCGAGAGCACTGAGATGACCTCAACGATCACGACAGAGAATCCAGTGACGGACCTGTCAGGTTCTGTGAACCCTGCCGGTCAGGACACGGACTTGCCACAGGACAGCCCGCCCGTGCCCACCAAGAAAGGTGGCCCGCCTCCGCCACCAAAAGGAAAGGGCAAGGGCAAGCTTGGAAAGGGTCCTCCACCTCCTGTTCCTAAAGCAGACGCACAGGCAGGGGACCAAGCCGGACCCCTGCCTCCGCCTGCCAAGGGCAAGTCTGCAGGAAAGGGCAAGGGCCCAAAAGGTGGCAAGGGAGGCCCCGGTGCTCCCCCGAAAGGCCCACCTCCCAAAGGCACAGGGCCGGCGAAGGCCCCTGGCAAGGATCCGGTTCCGAAGGCGGAGACCAAGGCTCCCTTTCTCAAGAAGCTGTACTGGAAGCAGGTGGACATTCAAGATGCAGAAGGGACGATCTTCAGCGAGGAGACGCGAAGCAGGTCAAACACCTGCTCAGCTGCGATTGATTTCACAGCCTTGACTCGCATGTTGGAGGCAGAACAGGCCAAGGGCTCCCAGCTGCAACGGCGGTCCTCCGGTGTCCTCAGCAAGGCTCAGCAGCGCAACATCGGGACCAAGGTGTTGAGCGATCACCGAGCACGAAACATTGCCATCGTTCTGAAACGCCTGCCTCTCTCCACCAAAGATTTGGTCTTGGTCCTGAAGAAGCTGGAGTGGGAGAACGAGAGGATCGGGACAGATGATTTGGAGCAGATTCTGGAGGTCATTCCTACGCAGGAGGAGGCCAAGCATCTACGGGAACACAGCTCAGAGGAGGACTGCAGGAAGCTGCGGGATGTGGAGCAGTTGGTGATGCCACTTGCCTTACTGACCCGGGCTTCGGCTAGGGTCCGAGTTCTTTGCGTGGCTCGAAATGCACGCGTGCAGTTCAAGTCCACGGCTCGGGCTCTGGCCAAGATTCGAGCTGCGTGTTCTGCAATCCAGAAGTCTGGCATGCTGCGGAGTGTCACCATGCTGGCGCTGCAGCTGGGCAACTACATCAACCATGGGGACTCAAAGAAAGGTGCGAAAGCCATCGCGATAAGCTCGCTCATGGCCCTCAAAGACTTCAAAGTTGGAGAGATTTCGTCCCTGCACTTCCTTTGTGCCTCCCTCCTGCGCTCCAATCCAAAGCTTGATGCTGCACAAGCTCTCTTGAGAGAGTCGACAACTCAGACCAAGTCTCGCTCGCGGATCATCGGCCAAGGGAGCTGTCTCGCTAAGTCCATCAATACGTCTGATGGCGGTGCAAAACTGTGTGACCAAGGCTTCAGCCGGCGGAGAGGATCGCCAAGATGCAGGCATCACGCAGCCCTCATGTTACCATCTCTCTCGCCTGCCTTTCAACTTCTGAAGACTCAAAACCAGGTTCAGGGCCTTTCAGCAGCCTTGCGCACTTTCGCTCGAGACCTCGACACCGTCAAAGCTGAATGCGCCTAGCCCAGCTTCCTTTCGAACACACAAGAGGAAGGAAAGAAGTGTATGCACGACAGAAACACAGGAGTATCGTTAATGCCACATCGGCTTTGTAGGCCAGAACCACCTCCAAGAGTACGAAGGCCCCGGAAGAGTGAGCCTTCGCTTGCTAGTTCGCTGTGCCTCGTGGCACCTAGCGCCTGCAGGTGAAGAAGGGCGGAAAGCTCAGCTTCCTCGCAGCTTCGCGCCGAGCTCTGTGTGCCAGCCTTGACCCCACCGCAGGCAATCTGCAGAGGATGAAGATGCCAAGGACTCGCGACGCTGAAGCTGCTGCGTCATATCGCCATAGTTGTGCCAGCTTCTCTGCAGGAGCTTGGGGATGCACTGGACGAGGCATTGACCTCGACTCGAGAGCAGTGCCAAGCGTGCCAACACCTAACCCCCCCAAACCCAAACCCACAAAAACCGGTGCCATGCAAAGGTCCACGCGATGGCGACTGCAGCAACCGAGATCGTCGAGTTCAGTCCGAGCAGCCTGCAGCGGCAGGACGAGGATGCGACTCGATGGGTGGAGGCTGGCTTGGAGGGCTGAAATGACGTGGGCTTTGGCGGGCTAGAAGGTGTACCGGAGGCTTTGGGCTTGAGTCCTAAACGTGTTTTGAAGATTTCTTGAGGGATGTTTGGCTCCAAAGCATCTAGAAGTGCGGTGGAGTTTGTTGGGCTTACGGCCCCGTTTGGCTTCTCTGTGGGATTTCCTGTGGTTGCTTGGTACATGTGCGACCGGAAGCTCAGCGGCTCAATCGATCGGCGGGCTTTGTCAGTGTGCCACCGACATGGGACAGACACACTCGAGAAGCGCAGCCGAGAGTGACTCAACCGAGAGTGACTCAACCTTGCAGCTGGCAGTTGCAGCCACAACTGTTGTCGTTTGTGCAGTGGCACAACACCCTATCATGCTTGCTGCTCCTGCTGGCTACACATGTGGCAAGTATCTCGCTCAAGAGGACGTGCAGAATCCAATCTTGAAGGGTGCCAAGCGTGGTTTGAGCAAGGTGTGTGAGTCTATCTGGGCAGCTGAGGATGCAGGATACCTGCAGCGTTATGAATGTTGTGGCATTCAGCTTGTCGGAGTCGCTGGGCTGTCGCGTTTGCTGGACACATGCGAAGAACATCAGCCAGAGCTTCAAGAGGAGCTGCAAACACGGACTCAGGATGATCTTCAACTTCAAGCATGGCCCCAGCCTGACAGCACAGGCACCGAAACCAGAGTCCCGATTCTGTATCAAAGTGAGCTCGAAGGCTTGCAGTTCCGCATTCACAAGTCGCAAGTCGAAGCATTCCTTCTGGACAACGGAATTCCGGTCATGACAGCAGCACAACTCGAGGAGCACCTCAGAAGCGAGCTTTCAAAGCTTCTGCCAGTGCTGCACTGTCGATGCAAGGGCAAGTATAGCCTTCGGGGGCAAACAGAGGTGGCCAGTCTAGACCAAGATTTTTCGGCAAGCTTGAAGCCAGGTGAGTCCATGTTCGAGATTAGAATCGGCCAAAACTTTCAAGAGTACACGAAAGACCCAAGCACATATGAGGACCAGTTGAAGGAGTCCATTCTGAAGGCTTTAGGTCTGGGTGCCTTGCGGATACGTGGCATCAAGCAGCACATCAGAATTGAAAAGGTGAAGGAAGGCAGCATTGTGGCTGTGGTCGTGATTGCAGGTGTGGTGCTTGCAGTCGCGGCATTTGTTGGGTTCTTCATGCATACGCGGAGAAAGGCCGACAATGCCCGCGCGCAGCAACCAGCCGGCAATGCCGCGCAGCAACCCGCCGGTAATGCACCGCAGCCACATGCTGACAATGCACCGCAGCCACGTGCTGGCAATGCACCGCAGCCACGTGCTGGCAATGCACCGCAGCCACGTGCTGGCAATGCGCCGCAGCCATGTGCTGGCAATGCACCGCAGCCACATGCTGACAATGTGCCGCAGCCACGTGCTGGCAATGCACCGCAGCCACATGCTGGCAGTGACATGCGAAAGCCTCTTCTTCCACGCAGTACAGCTCGCGGCAGTTCCACGCAGAATTTTGCCGGCACACCCAGTGAACTCCTCGTCCTCGTGCCGGATCCATCGCAACATCCTCCTATGATTCGGCGTCAGGTGTCTGACGTTTCCTTGAGCGCGAGCAGTGATGGCGACTTTGAGCTGGTGGGGCACGTATCGACTGTGCGGAGATGCTACTTGCACGCCACTTTGTTTCAGAAGGGCTCTGGTGAGTACATCACAGCAGACAAGCTTGAGGTAAATTCAGAAATTCTGGGGATCTCTGGCCAAAAGATTCAGATCATGTCGAAGGTGAAGTACGGGCGTGCCAAACTGGACCTGATTACCATGCACACATCGCAGGCCAGCCTCACCATCACAGCAGATCATCGGGTGGCCGTGGCGGGGCCAGGTGGACTGCCGACGGAGACGGAAGCTGGGAAGCTGCAGCAGGGCATGTTCGTGTTCTGCGGCCGCCGGAAGCAACAGCTCACTCGCATCACAAAGTGGGAGAGTCGTGTTGAGGCCGGTGGGCTTTCCCCGTAGTTGTCGTAAGCTTTCAGCAGTTTATGTAGTGATTCCTACAGTCCTTGTTGCTGTCATCTCTCGCTGTCACCAGGTGGTGGAGCTCAAGTTCTTCCCGGACAAAGCTGTTGAGACCTTCGAGGCTCCGCGGTGGGGCTTGCACACCTTCGGCCAGCCTCATCACGCTCGGGTCCGGGCACTTGGCCCACATGGGCCCTTTGCCGTGGACGAGGTGAACTCCACACCTGCAGCAAAGCGCAGGTCGCAGAGCCTATAGGCAGGGGTCAAGACTGTGGGTAAGTTAGCGCTGTTTCTTGCTGGGGGTGCAAGACCTTGGCATCACAGAAACGTTCTGCAGCACCCGCTGCATCGAGGCGGATTCCGGTGCCATGGCAATGCTGAGTGAGGCAAACTCTTCCTGCCACATCGGCCAGTGCAGAGAGCATTTGCCATGTTATCCGGCTTGTGCCTCCCACTGTGCTACAGATGTGCAGTCTCTGTCGTACTTATAGTCTGGGCCAGGACTTTTTTGGTGAGCGAAAGGTTGGCTTGCAGTACTAGTCTAGCTGCCACATCGGCCAGTGAAGAGAGCGATTTCGGGTTATGACGATTTTGCCTCCCACCGTGCTACAGATGTGCTGTCGGAGTCGTACTTACAATCTGACTAGAAGCTCCTAGAGAGCGCGCAAACCTACCCTGGCAAAACAGCATCTGCCCGAGTGTTCGGCTGGTACGGGGTTATTGGGAGAAAGCAGGAGGGCACGATGTCGTTTCTTTAGTGGTGATTGAGGGCTTTTCCACCTTATCCTTTTGCTTGGTCCTTTGCGCTTCAGAGCTTTGTGCATCGGGTTTTGGAGCGGCATGTGCATTCTTCATCACCCGGCAGTTTGGCCCAGCTCAACGGGTTTGCTGACAATTGTTGATTTACCTTGTGCTGCACGCAATATGTTTTTTTGAACTACTGCACAATGTCCAGTGCTTCTGACGAGCCCTCGGTCTGACACAGAACATCATGCCGGTCCTGCGTGATGGTTCTTGATTCTCGTTATCATGTGTCCAGCTGCAAGGTAGTGATGCTTGAGCCAGCTATTTAACAGCTGTTTGCTCGATTCTGGCGTGATAAAGTTTTGAGAATTTCTACTGCGCGAGTGGAGTCTGTCAGGACGTGATGAAGATTCGAGGTGGTGCGCGGCGACGGCTGCGGTGCATGAGGACTTGGCAAAGATAAGATTGGAGGTACAAGGCATCAAGTTCTGGATGTGAGGAGGATCGTGGAGAAGCTCCACCAGCTCCTTAAGGTGGATATGGAGCGCACGGCAGAAGAGGACCGCTGTGAATGGCACAGGATCCGCAGCGACGTTGTGCGATCCTCCACAGGTGTATTCTACGCTGCGTTTCTGTGGCGTACTGCTGCAGAAGCCTTCGAACGAGGCCCTGGACAGAGTTGCAGCTGTGACTGTGGCAGCTTCCAACTCCTCGTGTTTGAATTGCAAGTGTCTGCCGCAGCGACAACCGTTCTCCGTCGAAGAGCTCTCGGCAAGAAAAATAGCCAGCATAGCGAGGCGAAGTGGCTTAATCGACCAGCTCCATTCAACAACTCAAGCATCTGACTCACCCACAGCATATTTTCAGCAGACTTACCGTCACTGACATGGTGTTCTGGCTGTACTAAATGCAAAGACGTGAGGCTCACATGTGCCTCCCCTCGCCCTTGGTAAGCCATGGTGAAAACACGGTTTTCTTCGGTGGATGTCCGAGCGATGGCCTCTTGGCTGCCAATACTTCTACAACAACTGCAAAAGCGGCAACCCAACTACAACAGCAGCATAACCAGCTCCTACTCTTGCTCTTACTGCGACTCCGGATCTTACTCTGGCTCTTACTGTTGCACCTCCTGCTCAATTATCGCGATGGCCATTACCGGCTTATACTGCTGTTATTGCTACTGCAGTTGCTGCTGCTCCATGTGCCACATGACTAGGACGACGACGAGGACAACTTATGCTTCTGCCACATTCTGCCACCAGTCTCTAGACTCCTCAGCGTCATCGTGCATGTAGGTAATCTTGGTAGTGGCAATACCACCCACAGGCTCGTTACGTAAATTACAATTAAGAAGACAAGCTAAGACCTCATTGGTTCATGCGTCCTGAGGTGAACTCGATTCGTCCCTCGGCCGTCGGGTGCAAGCTGGCCAATATCTATGACATAAATTCCAAGGTTTATCTGCTGAAGCTTCAGCGCAAAGGCAGGGGTCACAGTTGATCTCATGTTGCATTGACGGGAGACCCCGTCCGCAGCAGCTTTGTCCCCGGAGGCTTTAGATGCTTGCTTCTCCTGGAAAGCGGCGTGCGATTTCACCTAACGGAGTACCAGCGAGACAAATCGTCGATCCCATCGAACTACACCATGAAGTTGCGCAAGCATCTGCGCAACAAACGGCTGACGAACGTGAGTCAACTGGGAGCGGATCGTGCGGTCGATTTCCAGTTCGGCCGCGGTGAGACAGCTTTTCATTTGATCCTGGAGATCTATGTAACTGGCAACTTGATCCTCACCGACAGCGAGTACCAAATCCTGGCTTTGCTCAGAGTGCACTCGGACCAAGAGACGAAGGTGGCCATGCGTCAGACGTATCCGGTCGACAAGGCCATGGGGCTGCTGAAGGTGCCTTTGGCAGACTTCTCGGAGGAGATCGAGGACATCTTAGACCTGGCCTCTGCTCGCGCTGAGAATCAAGAGGTGAGGGAGCTTGAGATGGACGACGAGAAGGCGGCCAAAGACAAGAAGAAAGGGGTGGAATCCGCTTTTGCCAAGAAGTCCAGAAAGCGAGTGCAGCACAGCGCAATGCCTGTGGTGATGCTGCTGCATAAGCTCGCGCCATTTGCAGATCCTGCGCTGTGCGCCAGCTGCGTGGCCAAAGTGTCTGCGGCGAATGGCAAACCCGTTCAGAACGCGTTTCTGGGTGGGACTTTGAGAGTCTTTTTGTAATCCTACAGAGATGTGCCCATGCATAAGTACGGTTGGGAGGCCTCGACCTACTGCCCAGGTTCAAGATAACGGTGGATGACATGTCTTTTGAGGAGCTAGTGGAGCTGGAGCAGTCCTCTGCGGAGATGCTCCTGGACACGCTGCGCAGCGTGTCACGGCCGGACGATTTAGGGGGTGGCAGCATGCCTGTTCTGGCGGTGGCAGAAGCCGCCGATGATGATGTGAATGATGCCGAAGACGACGAGGACGAAGCAGATGTTCAAGCGGAGCCTCAAGACGAGGCACAGGCACAGCCTGGGGCTGAGGCAGGCATCAAGCGCGGTGCGCCGCCAGAGGCTGATGCACCGGTGGTTCCTGGCTGGATTCTACGAAAGAAGGTGCACACCCCACCTGCAGAGGCTACCTGGGCTAACGAAGAGTTCAGTCCGCTGGAGCCACCGCAGCCAGAAGAAGCCGACGCTGTCCTTTCGTTTCCAAGCTTCCACAGATGTGTTGACGAGTTCTTCACCCAGCTTGAGGAGAACAAGGCAGTTGAGCAAAAGGCACAGCACGCCCAAAGCGTCATGGCACGTGTCGACCGGATCCGCGCGGATCAAGGACGTCGGCTTCAAGAGCTCGAGGCCGAGCAGGAAGCCTCGGAGCGCAAGGCGAGTTTGATCGAAGCGAACGTCGAACTCGTCGACCGAGCGCTCCAGATGATCAATGCCATGCTGGCATCCCAGGTGGATTGGACCGAACTTTGGCGCGAGGTGAAACGCCAGCAGCGCTTGGGACATCCCATCGCAGAGCATATTCACTCCATGAATCTGGAACAGAACGAGTTCAAGATCTTATTGGCGGACATCGACCAAGAACAAGTCGAAGACGAAGGCACTGATGACAAGCCGATGGAAGTCGTTGCGCTAAACCTGAACTTGTCTGCGCATGCCAATGTTGCACGCCTACACTCTAAAAGGAAAGAAACACGGGACAAGACCTCGCGCACGCAGACGCACGCCGAAGCGGCCATAAAGAGTGCCGAGAGAAAGGCACACCAGGATCTGCAGAAGTTCGACTTGAAGCAAACAATTCGGCGTGTGCGTCAGACATGGTGGTTCGAGAAGTTTATTTGGTTTGTCTCATCTGAGCTGCTTGACTGCGACACTGACCGAAATCATAGCCGCTATGTTTCATATCATTTTTCTCTTCTTTCAGGAACTACCTCGTCGTGGCTGGCCACGATGCGGTGCAGACAGAGCAGCTCTTTTTGAAGCACCTTGGCGAAAAGGATGCCTTCATCCAGGCAGATGTTGCAGGAGCTCGGACGTGCTTTGTGCGGAACCCGGAAGGCCCCGTGCAGTGTGTTCCGCTGTCGCTGTCTTTTTTGTAGTCGCCAGAGCTATCCTTCAAGATTTTCTCGCCTCCGACCCGTGAGGTGGAGAAGTCCCTCCTGCCACTCTCCGCGAAGCCGGTACCCTCGCGCTTTGCCACAGCACTGCTTGGGATAAGCAGATTGTCATCTCCGCATGGTGGGTGCCCATCACGCAGGTCTCGCGAGGCGCATGAGACCAAAGTGCAGTAACTTCCGGCCTTCGGCACCAAGCTGGTTTGAGCAACTGAGGCAAAGCTCCAGATGAGGATCACCATTGTGTGGATGACTTCTATGTCACCGGCCGTCGTCAGTTTATGCCACCGCTACACTTGGAGTCACTCAGCTTCATGCTGTGGAGTGATATTTGCCATTGCTGCTGTGCTTGTCCGATTGAAACTCATTTTGCATCATACCCGGCATGGCAGCATGTCGACTCAGGATGGGCATGACACTCCTATTCCAGGTCTCAGAGACCTGTGCCGAGCGGCACAAGGCACAGGGACCATCATGGAATATGGCAGCTTGCATCATGAAAACTCTGCCTCCAGGGCGAGCGCAAGAGCCGGTATCTAGAGGCGATGGCCAACAAGCCGAAAGCCTCAGAAGAGGCCTTCGTCTCCTTGTGACGAAGGGATCGAGCTGCCTCTCAATGCTTGGCAGGAGATGGAAGAAGTGGTCGCTGACAGCGACCATGAGCTTGCTGCAAGTGACTCGCCCAGATCGCCTGAAGACCAAGAGCCCCTCATGTTCCGACTTCTTCTCGTGGATCCCGACTCTGAGGTGAAGAGGAAGAAGCAGAGCAGGCTACCATGGAAGATGACCAAGAGGAGGATCAGGATAAGGAAGACGACAAAGATAAGACTGAAGATGAAGAGGACTGCAAGGAAGTTGCAGCGAGTCGCAGCCAAGAAGCAGATGACACCGAGAAGAGCCGGGGTAAGATGAGAATTTCGCGAGCCGAGCGCAGGTACCTGGGCTTGTCACATAGAACACATTTTCGTGTTATACATTAGGTCACAGTATAGTAATCTGTTTCTGTATTGCAGTATATTACATTTAATTACATTACTCAAAGGGAAGTACATCACATGCAGGTCTGTAGGTGAGTAAAGTATCTTTTGGTATAACGCTTTGTTTTATGTGATTTTTTTTAATTTTGTTATTGTATATGACAGTGCAAGCTTGAAACATCATAGTGCTTTAGCATGTTTTGGTACTTCATGTTTTAATTCATGTTTTAATATGCCGTATCAGACTGTGTTACCGTATATGATCCTATATTCGGTTTTCGACAATGTGTTATGATGTGTTTCAGTATATTAAAGACTATGTTGGTATATAGCAGTTCTTCTAAGGCTGCTGTATGGCACGATATGATACGACACTGTACTATACGGTACTAGACTATACTACACGGCATTTTTAATACAACGCTGTACACTATACTATATACACGGTACTTATACTATATACTATATTCGCTCATTTAATGTTATTTGTTCTTATAATGTTGATGGGGGATTCACAGACTCAGTCAGCATTGCTCCTGAGGCGTCAGAGAAAGGATAGCGCCGAGGAGGATCAGGCCGGGCCTTGGTAGAAGTACTACAATACAAGACAATAGAATATAACATAGTATAGTACACTAAAACAAAACAGAGAACATGATGTACGTAACGTGATAGAGTATGACATAGTGCAACATAGTCTCAGAAAGCATGATACCTCTCATCCTCCAGCCTAGGCTGAGCCGGAAACAACCAAAAAGTCTGCGGATCCCAAGTCGAAGGGGCCGGGGCCCCAGAGGGCGGGGGTTTAGCAGGTATTGGGGTTCCCATAATAGGGTTCATATGAAGGAATCCCTAACCCAAGAATCTTAAACCCCCCTTTTGCCCTCCCATTACCCAAACTCCCAAACTTGAAGGCTCTAAATCCCATGACGCCAGGCCAAGCACTGAGCAGCTTCCTCGTGGGCAGAAATCCAAGGTCGGGTCCGCAGTCAACCTAAGCAGAGCAGCTGTATGGCTTCGGGTTTTAAGGTTTAGGGTTTTGGGTTTAAGTTTCGTATGGTTTCGTTTCAAGCTGAGGGTCGAGGAACCCTCATGCTGCAAACACAGCTCCTGACCATCTGTGCAACAACGCTGCTGGCTGGCCCAACGGCACAAGCTCGTGGCAGGCCAAGAAGATGAGGGAGAAGTATGCTGATCAGGACTGCAGATGTAATTCAAAAGGAAGCGCTGTGTTGCAGCACGTCTACCTTCTTGGAATCTGCTAAAGTCGGGGGTCCAAAGGTGGATGTACTGTGGGCCAGGACGAGGATGAGCGCGAGCTACGGCTGGCTCTTCTTGGCAGCAGTGTCCCCGGATTGTCTTCACGTCGCTTACACTCAGAACCGTGTGCGGTGAGGCCGGAAGATCAAGAGAGCTGGAGGCCGGGTGCCCATCCCACTCACCGGACGCTCCCTTTCCGCTTGGCTCCTTGACAAAACGCCCCTGCATCTCAAAAAAAGGCGACGCGGCCAAAGAGAGTTGCATAGCCGCCTCAGGGTTGGATCCTCAGCGAGTCTCTGCCTTCTGTGACCTTGCCACGGTTGAACCTCAGGGGCACAGGCGGCACGGAAGCAAGCGGCGACGCTGTGCAGGCACAGGGGCACGTGTGAGGCAACCTGCGAGAGCCCTTTGTTGTGGGGAATTTGCATGCGCAGGCTAGCACGGGGACGACTGGTGAGCAGAATGTGGCCCACTTACACTGTTATACTGTTAGTGCAGTCGAGCAGTTCTTGCACCTTCTCCGATCTCAGGCAGCACAGCCAAAGAAGGAGGCAAACGAAAGGCGCGGCAAGACAGGCCGCAACAACCAGAGTTTCTTGCAGACTGCATGCGGCGAGGAAACTGCCACGTCGACTGCATGCGCCTGAGAGAGGATCGAGACAACCTCTGAGCGCATGTACGTGGCTTGAGAGCATGCGACCAGAACTTGCCTCCCACTCGCACTCCTTTGCCGAGAATGGAGACCCACAAACCTGTCCTCGTGGCTTTGTTCGGGCAGTCCAGCTTTCAATGATACCAGTCGGGAAAAGGCTCAGCGTTGACAAAAACTAACAACCCCGGCGGCGGAAATGACAATGAGATGCCATTTTGAATAAACCCAAGCTACAGACTCGCTAGCCCGAAGAGGAGTGTCCTCTGACCGTCAATTTTCACAACGGAGCGTCATGAAGGGGGCCCCGAGCCTTAGTAAGCCTGAAGTAGTCCCTGTGCCCTCGTGCCTGAGGCCCAATCGAGACGAGGTGCACATTTCAAGCTTCAGTCTGGCTCAAGATGGCTGTGTCGTGTTTGGTGGGGCAGGTGTTGAAGGTGGGCTGCGACGCGGAGCGAGCGGATTCGTGCGGCAGCCCAGGTTGGCCACAGTTTTTCGGGAAAGCCACCATCGTGACGCCGAGGCCTCCGCAGCTCGATCTTCTCACCGGACAACCCCAGCCGGAGGACTGAAAAGATCGAGCGAGCTTTGACACCTTCTTCTCAAGCTGCCCAAAGCTGTGATCTTTCAAAGCCGCAGGACGAGGTGCTGTACGCCATGCCCATGGTTGCACCCTACTGTGCCCTCGGAGGCAGCCTGCCAGAGAAGTGCGGGTTGTGGTGTAGCGCACGTGTGCGAGTAGGAACAAGCACTAGCGATCGACCGCAGTACGCCGGCTCGATCGCTTTTTCTGTTTCCCCTCGTCCTTTCGCCTCGCCGTGTTCTGGTCATGTCGACTGGTTCCGCCGCCTCGCCTTCCGCCGCCGCTGCTCAGGCGGCAACTACGGCTGCTGAGGCCGAGGTGCTCGACTGGGCGCCGCCGTTGCCTGCGGACGTCCAGTCGGGCGACGAGGAGGAAGAGATCATCACCGGCTTCATCTCGCCCGCCCCGGGCATTTCTGGCGCCGCTGGCGGCACACATGCTGCCACGCAGACTGAGGCGCATGTCTTCATTTCGACCTTTGCGGCAGGGGCGTCAGACGGTGAGCTCGCCGCAGCTGTGGGCGCCTTGTCCGCAGTCGACTTGGCTCGCCTTATGGCGGCTTGCGCGGCGGCCCAGCCCACGGCTGGTCCCTCGACGCCGGCTATTTCGTCTCCGTCCTCTTCGTCCGGGATTACCCCGCCGACGGGCACGACATTGTCGGCTACGCCTCCGCCCTTGACGGCTCCCTCGGCATCTTCGACCGCCCCGCCGGACGCAGGGCCCGCGGAGGCTTGGCTCGCCCCGCCTGGGGCTCAGTCGTCGGTGGTGCCCGGCCCGTCCGCCGCGGAGGCCCGGCAGTACTGGACCGACCAAGAGGCGATGCACCAGGTCGCTGAGCCGGCGACGGCAGCCAACATCGCCGTGCCGGAGGATGACGACGCCGACCTGGAGGGCGAGTCCGGGTTGGACGCCTACCTCGCCGGCCTTTCGGGCGCCGTGCCCAAGGCCCCGCCAGACACGACTGTGCCTCTGCCGTTTGAGGCGTTGTGCCCTGCGGGCGCCTACGTGCGACCCAAGCGGGGGCTGGCACCTCCGCCCCCCCCACCGCCTTCTTCGTCGGCTACCACCTCGGCCACGTCCGTGGGCGAGAAGACTGTGCCGGTGGTCGCCAAGCCGGTGAAGAAGCCGCCTCGGCCTGAGTTGGCCGGGCAGGCTATCGCCCCCATCGTCAAGCCCTTCGTCAAGGCGCCACCTCCCCCGCTGGTGGTGGAGCCGGCCACGGGGGCGGGAGCCCAAGGGGCAGGCACACGCCAGCCGTCGGGCATGTTTGGTTCGGCGGCGCCTTCGTCGGGGCCTCCGCCAGTGAAGAAGGCGCCGGCCCCGCCACCGGCTGCTGCACCGGCCGCTGAGGAGCCTACGCCTTACGAGCGGCAGCGCCGGGCGATATCCCAGGAGAACGCCCTCCGGGCGCTTGCTGGTATGGGACCGCTGGGCTTCGACGTCACGTATGACGAGATGCTCCAGCTCCGCATCCAGCGCGAGATGCGTGAGATGACGTCGCCGCCGCCCCCGGCCAAGCCGGCTGGGCATGCGGAGCCGGAGGTGATCGTCCCGCAGAGTGGGGCGGATCCTGAGCGAGACCATCCGCCCAGCGCCTCAGCGGGCGTCCCGCCGCAGGCCGCCTCATCGTCGACTACGCCGCCGACCTCGCCTTCGCCCTTTCCGCCTCCGGTGGCATCCTCGTCTGGAGCGTCCTCCGCCTGTGCGGGCGTGCCGCCCAGTGGCCGGGGCGGCTACGGGACCAAAAACCGGTCCCTGCATCGCCAGCCTGGCTCGTCAATGACTGCCAGGGAGCGGTGGGAGCGCTATCGGCAGGCCAAGCATCGCCCTGGGGCGGATTTCTTCGACTCCGAGATGCCCTTCGGCCTCGACGGGGCGGCTGCTGATACATGGGATCGGGCGGAGTCCCTGGAGCGCAGCGTCGCCGACGGCAGCTACGTGCTCCCGCCCAACTCGACAGTGGCGGGCATCTTCCTCCGGAGCTTGCCGCCGAACGTCCAGGGCGGCAAGCTGCCCCGCGAGCCGCCGTCCGATGGCACCTACTTCATAGGGTGGTGCTTCGCCAAATGCCCTGGCCCATGGTGGCGGCCGGCATCGGGCTGTCGGTGCCCCTACGCCGGGCGATGCCTCCGCCCTATTAGCTACCCGCCGGTGACGGGGCGGCCTCATTCGCACCATCAGTGCGCCAGGTGCGCCCCGGATTCTCCGGGCGAGCGGGACCGCTGACTTCGCCACGGCGGGGCTCTCTGGTCGTCTGGCGCGGCTACTTCGACCTCGCCGGCACCTACATCTTTGCCGTCGCGGCCGTCTCACTCTTTGGGGGCGTCCGCCCGTTTTGCATCTCACCGCCTTCGCGGGCGCGGTCAAAAGTCTCGGCCTGTGCTTTGTGCTCTTCCCTCCCTCCCCCTTCCCTAAGCTTGGCTCGACTGCTCAAGCCCCTCGCAGGGCCTGGCTCGAGGTACTTTGGCTCAGTTGTCTAAGGTGGGAGTCGACATGGCGGAACCGCCTCGGGGCTCGTTCGCCGAGCTGGTCGCCCTGGCGCAACGGGCGGGCCAGACCGACCACTTGCCGGCTGTGCGGGCGGCGGGTGTGAGGTGCATCCCCGACCTTTTCTCTCGCATCGACGCCTTGGCAGCCGCGGGCGTACCGCCGGCGGCCATTGAGGCGCTGCTGGCCGCCCCGCCGCCGCCAGCTGTGGTTACCGACTTGGCCCTGGTGTCGTCGACCCAGGATCCGGGAAGGCCGGACGTCCCTCGCCGGAGGGTGCCCTTGCGGGCGAACCTTCGGGCGGCCTTGGACGCCCTGCTGCCGGCGAACCGCAAGCGGTCCGTCGAGGAGCTTCGCGACGGCTACCTGGCAGAGACCTCGAAAGGGCCCTACGCGTCCCGGCTCAAAACGTGGATGGCCTTGTCCTACCAGGGCAAGGTCGATCCTTGGCCGGTGTCCGCCGACACCATCGAGGCCCTGGGGGCGGCCTTCAAGAAGGGGGGCTACCGCAGTGCCAAGGAGTACTTCTTGGCCGCCTTCCGCCACCAGGAGCACGACCTTGGGATGGAGGTCTCGCCCGTCCTACGCCGCTTGGCCAATAGGGCGGTGAAGTCCATCGTGCGCGGCCTCCCGGGGACTCGTCTCAAAGAGGCCTTCCCCCTCGCCGACCTGGGCGCCCTCGTGACCTATCGGTGCGACCTCGCCTTCGACCCGGCCGTCGTCCCCCACGCCACCGACGTCCTGGTTCTGGCCACGTGGTTCATGCTCCGGGAGATCGAAATCGCCGGGGCACTCGTCGGCGATGTGGTGCTCACCAAGCACGTGGTGACGCTGGAGCTACCGCTCCACAAAACCGCCCAGGGCGGCGAGCGGGTCATGACTCGACGCTCGCTGCGCTGCGCCTGCGGCGTGCCCACGCACCCCCTGTGCCCGGTCCACGCCATGTTCCGGCACTTCGCGCGTTTTTAGAAGGCTGGGCGCCTTCGCTCGTCGGCGCCTCTCTTCCCGGGCGCCTCGGGAGGCACCAGGTCCAAGCCGGAGTCCCTCTCGTTCCTCGCCTTGCTGTTGGGGGCGGCCGGCCTCGAGGTTAGCTGGAAGGACCCGGCTGGGGTACAACGGCCGGTCTTCGGCGGCCACGCCTGCCGCGTAGCCGGGGCGACCTTCCTGGCCGCCCGGGGCGTGCCCCTGGCGGTTATCCAGCTTCTGGGGCTGCGCCATTGACATTGGCGCCTTCCGCCCCGGAAGAAAGCCGGGCAGTTGGCCCCGGGCCAGGTAGTAGCGGCGGCGCTGCCGGGGCAGGGGGCCCCCGGTCAGGCCGACCTTCCCGCTCTGGCCGACGCCCAGCAGGAGGCAGAAGGCACGGATACGGCGGACCCCGCGGCAGGGGAGCCGGCCCAGCAGGCGGCCTTGCCCGTCGTCCAGTTCGTCCCCGCCCTTGCGCCGGGGGCGGCGGTCCCGGATGCCGACCGGGAAGACGCCCACCTGATTTACCTGGAGAAGACGAAGAGGGTCCATCGGCCCGACCCCACGGAGCAGAACTCCGACAGGGCTACGTGGAGGGCCCGCGGCTGTGGATGGCCTTATGGCTCCCGCCAGTTCTTTAGGATCTCGGCCGCCCCGCCGGGGGCTAGGCTGTGCAAGCGGTGCTTCCCGTCGGGTTCAGCAGGTGACCCTGGGGTTCAGCACGTAGACTCGGACTCCTCCTCGGAGGCGGTGGGCGAGCTCTCGTCCTCTGCGGGCGGCTCCACCTCCGAGTCCGACTGAAAAAGAGAAGGGTCAGGGTGGCGTCGTCACCGTGGGAGTCAGCAGGCGCTCTCTGGCATGTGCGACCGCCTGGTTGACTTGAGCTGCTCAATCGCCGTCGCCCCCGCCGCCACTCTCTAGGTCGTCACGCCATGGCGGTCCCTCCTTTGCTGCTGGCCCAGCCCGCCCAGGTGCACGCGTTCTTCGTCGACGCCAACGCCTTCGCGGGCGATATCTCCAACGCCGACTGGGGACACGGGCGCACAGCTTGGGAGCATTTGCTCGCCGTGGCTCGCCCATCCCGGACCCTCCGGTGGTATCTACGCGCCCGCCGGATCACGGGCGTGCCTGAACTCGGCTGTTCCGCCCCCACTCTGGGCGTTTGGAGGCGCGAGTTCGTCGACCCCTACCTGGAGGGCTGGCGCCGCCCTCACTCGGCGGACGTCATCCGGTGCTCGCCGACCGACGTGCCGGGCGACACCCAGGCTTTGCATCTGATGTTCCGCCTGGCTCGTCGCCACGCTGACTGGCTGCAAGAAGATACCGCCCTCCGGGCGGGTTCCATCGACGACCGGTTCGGCATGGACCCGCCGCTGGCGATCTTTTGCCCAGCCTGGGCGCCGCGCCCGGCGGACACGGGCGACTCGGATGAGGCGCCTGAGGACGGGCCTCCGGACTATTTGGGCCCGCGTCCGGGCGACCTTGAGGGCCTTGACCCGCGCTTGGTCCGCCCATGGACCTTGGCGCCACGGCAGCCCCTCGTCCCTTCGGGGCGATCCGCCCCTGGCACCTGGGCGCGACAGCCGTGGTACTTGGTGCGGATGGGGCCTTGGCATCGACAGGTGCACCGCCTCGACGTCCCCGGCCGCCGCCCGCGGGCGGTCTGCGGCCGCACCATTGAGCCGGAGAGGGCGGCTGTCCTTGTTTGGGCCCCGCCTCGGGCAGAGCCCGGAGGGAATCGGTACCTCTGGTGCCGCCTATGCTGGGGCGACGGCGTCCCGCTCTCAAGGAGCGATTGTGAGCAGCACCCGGACGAAGAGTCCGAGCTCGAGTGACCCCGCCAAGGATTGGCGGTCGCCCACGTCGGGCGTTGAAAAGTCGAGACCGGACCGCAGTGCACTCTTCCAGGATTCGTCGACTCATGCTTGTGATCGCCCCCCTCCCCCCTAGCCTCCTTTGCTGCCTCAAGACCGTTGCCCCCCGCCTCGCCAATCATGGCGTCACCTACGGCGTCTTCGGCTTTGGTTGACTTCGGCCAGCTCGCCACCGAGGCGGGGGCGGGCGACTTCCTCCGCCGCTACTTGGCGGCCCGCGGTGCAGATCGGACGGCTACCTTGGCACTTATGGCGCCCACGGCGGAGCGCTTCGCCGAGATCATCATCGACCCGCTTGGGCCCGGCTTCGTCGCGACCGGGGGGGATGAGTTCAAGCTGACCCCGGCAGAGCTGCCCACCGCCAGGGCAGTCCTCACCCACATGTGGGAAGAGGCCAGGGCGCAGTGGAACGCCTGGGCTGCGGCTCGCGCGGCCGCGCTTGCACCGACTGCCGCCCCGGGCCCGTCGGCTCCGGCTTCCGCGGCGGGCGGCCCGCTCCCGTTCCCGCCGACGGCGCCGGCTGGGCCGCCTAAGCACTTCGCCGAGTGGGGCACCCTGGTTAAGGCCTACAACGACCGCCTCGTGGACGGGCGACCGAGGGCCTTTCCTACCCGCCGCCTGGCTGGGGCGGAGGAGGTGCTCGCCAGGATCCACTGGGAGCACACCGTCAGCTTTGCATACTCGCCGTTGGGGTTGGGCGAGATCCTGTCTCAGAGGACGTGGACCGCCGCCAACGAGCTGAACCCCCTCGCCGCCGGGCGCCGCGATTCGGCGGCTTCCGCTGCCCTCCACCTCGTGGGCGGCAGCCTGGTGGCAGAAGAGAAACGCCCGTGGCAGCCCAAGTCCGTCATCGCCATTTGCGACGGGCTAGAGGCCATCAAGTGGGCCTGGATACTCGTCCAACTGGGCGCCGAAGAGGACATTGAGTCTTATATCGCCTGGTGGGAGTGCCGGGCGAGAGGCAGAAATGCCAACTTGCTCGCCCTGGTGTCCTATTGGGACTCCATGGCGATGCGCCTCGCCATGGATCTCCGCCAAAGGAGGACTTTCAAAGACGCCACCGCCGACATCATGGCGGACGTCTCCTCCTATGTCGAGGCCGTGACCGCCGCGCCCCGCCCCGACGGGCGAACCAAGGGCAGGCCGCAGCCTACCCAGACTAGCCCTGATGCCGACGACTCTTGGGTGGAGCCGCCCCCCAAGCGCCCCCGCCCGGGCCGCAAAGGCAAGAAGGGGGCCAAGGGCGGCAAGAAAGGCGCCAAGGGGCGGCAAAGGGGCCAAGCAGGGGCAATGGTCTACAGCTGACGCCTGGCAGGAGACGCCCTCAGGCCACTCGGGCTCGGACGGCTGGGCATCCCATTCGTGGTCCGCCTCGTCCTGGGAGCAGCCCGACTCGACGAAGGGCCAACAGCAGCAGTCTTGGCGTTGGGCCGCCCCCCAGGGCGGAAAGAAGTGGCGCTAGGGACAACACGGGGCCGCGTCAACTGGGGGCTATGACGCGGCACCCGACCCTAGCCCCGCAAAGCGGGTCCGCCTCACGCCGGGTAAGCCCCAGGGCGGTCGGATCATCGTCCTATCCGCATTCGATGGCATTGGGGCGGCGCCTTGGCTGGTGTCGTCCTCCTTTGGGCGACCGCTGCTAGCCGTCTCTTGGGAGATCGATCGGGCGTGTTGCTCGGTCGCCTCAGCCGCCATGCCCTGGCTCCTGCACCGGGGCAGCCTCCTGGACGACGCCCCGGAGGAGGTGGCGAAGCTGATCAGGGAGGCCGATCCCAATGGCGAGGCCATGATCCTTTGGGTGGCCGCCCCCCCTTGTCAGGATTTCTCTCGCGTCGGAGCCCGAGCCGGGCACGAAGGCGATAGGGGGCGCCTTTTCCAGGACGCCATCGTCTTCATGGATGAGCTTCGCGCCCTCCTCGCCGGGCGCCGGTTCTCCTTCCTGTTCGAGAACGTCGTCATGTCAGTGCCGGACGCGGCGGTGATTTCCGACGCCCTCGGTGTGGAGCCGGTCTTCGTCTGCTCGTCCGACTTCGGCTGGGTGTACAGGCCCCGCCTGTGGTGGCTCAGTGTCGACTGGGCGCTCGTCCCTAAGGACCCCGCGGCGGACTCGCCCCTGGAGTGGACCAGCCAGGGCCGCTGGTCTCGGTTGCGCCTCTCGGGAACCCGGGCGGCCGCGGACTCCTTCGACCTGGGCGGCCTCACCTTCGACCCCGCCGTGGCTCGGGGGCAGGTGCTCGTCCCCTGCGCCACAACGCCAGCCCCGACGGAGGACGGCCGCCCCAAGCCTAAATCGGCTCGGGGGCGCACGCCCAAGGACGCCGAGGACCGATGGCTCGCCGGGCACAGGCAGTTTGCCCCCTGGCACTACCATCGTCAAGCCATGCTCCAGGACGCCCAGGGCGTCCTTCACCTCCCGACGCCGGAGATCAAGGAGCAGCTTCACGACGTCCCCAAGGGCTACACCGCCAAGGGGGGGGCGGACGCCAAGGCCAGGCATCGCATGCTTGGCAACGGCTGGCACTGGGGCGTCGCCGGTCGCCTTCTTGCCATCGTCATCTGGGCTTCCTGGCAGCAGCCAGCTCGTGGCGCGCCTTGGGTTCCCAGGACGCCGGGGGGGTCGACTATACAGTGGCTTCTGGACCATTGGTGCGCCCACGGCTGGGACTTCGCCCCTCCTCCTCGGCCCGATCCTCCCTTTCTGGGCGACGGCCTATCTGAGGAGGAGCACTGGGCGGCGGCGCCTCACTTTCGACACTCGTTGACTTCACCGCCGACCCTCGAGCCGGCCCTGGAGGGCGTGCTCCAATTCCGCACCCACTGGCGCCACGACATGGTGCGCATTCGCCGTCTGGTGGTCCAGGAGCTGGAGGTCATGGTGCACGACGCCCAGGAATCCACGGCATCCTGGCTCGCGGCTCGGCCCCACCACGTCCGGGCGACCTATTGCACAGAGGACCGCCCTCGCCCTTTTCAGGGCCCCGTCCTCCTGGATCTACTCCAGAGGGCGAACTACCCTGCGGTCCAAGACCTGAGGGCCGACCTCGAGGACGGCTTCGACATGCTGGGTGAGGTCCGTAGGGCGCCCGGCTGGAAGAGCAGGGAGGATGGGCGGTACTCCAACCCCGCTCCCATGGATCGCCTTCGCCGGGAAAACCCATCCTATGTGGCGGCCAAGACGCGCCGACCACAGGACTCGGAGCACACCCGGGCCCTCAGGGATGAGCTCGTCAAGGAGGCTCGCCTGGGGCGCGTCATGGGCCCGTGTCGAGCGCCGGATGGATGGGGCGTTACCATGGCGTCCTTGCCGGAGGTGGCCGGTATGGATCGCCTACTTGAGCCGCCGCGGGGCGACTGCTTCGCCGCGCTCTCCTTCGCCATCACCCAGCTCGACGAGAACGGGGACCTCAAGCTGCGTCGAGGCGAAGACTGGCGACGGTCCGGACACAACGCCACCATGCGGGCGCACGACGTCCCGACGCACCACTTCCTCGGGGACATAGTGGACATTATCCGCCGGGCGATGGCTTCGGGATGGGACCCGGTGCTCTTCGGGCACGACCTGCAGAACGCTTACCGCCAGTGGGCGGTCAAGTTCCCGGGTCACTGCGGGACGTTCCTCCCGACGGCCGCCGGAACCACCCTTTGGTTCCATTTTGCTATGTGCTTCGGCGCGGCGGCGAGCGTCTGGAATTTCAACAGGGCGGCTGACGCCGTCCAGATGCTGGCCCGGGCGTTGCTCGCGGTCCTCTTCGGCCATTTCGTCGACGACTTTAACGGCGTCGAGGACAAGGCGGAGGCCGACTCCGCCCACTTCGCCCTGGCCGACTTCTTCGCCCTTCTGGGTCTCCAGACCAAGCCGTCCAAGGCCCAACCGCCGGCCCAGGAACATATTGTCCAGGGCGTTTCCGTGCGGGTGGCCGACGCGGGCGTCGAGCTGCGGCCCACCGCCGACCGCACACAGAAGATCCTCAAGCAGATCGACAACGCCCTGGAGACGGGAGCCATGAAACCAGACGTGGCGTCCAGGCTGGCCGGGCGACTCACCTTTTTCAGCCAGTCGGTCTTCGGCTGCACCGGCCGGGCGGCCATCAAGCCGCTCTACGCCAGGGCGGCCGATACGGCGGCCCACTCCGACGACGCCCTCTCGGTGGGGCTCCGCTCCGCCCTCCTGGCCCTCCGACGCCTGGTGGCTACGGCCAAACCGCGCCTCATACCTTGGCCGGGGGCGGTTACGGGACCAGTCCCCGTCATCTACGCGGACGCCTTCTTCCTGGAGGGCGACTTACGCAAGAAGGTGGGCCACCTCCATCCGGGGGAGCAGGTCCCCCGCTCAGCCAGATGGGAGAACGGCTGGGGCTTCGTGCTCTTCTTCGAGGGCCAGGTGTTCTACGACTTCGGCGTCGTCAAGCCCGAGTACCTCAAGCCCTTCGCGTCTCGCCGGGCTTTCATCTACGTGTTGGAGATCTTGGCGCAGGTGCTCCCCGTCATCACCTTCGCCCGGAGGCTGCCTCAACATTGGATCGCCTTCATCGACAATGTCGCGGGGCAGTTCGCCCTCATGAAAGGATACGGGCGGGACCCGGCCGTGAACGGCATCCTCGCCTCTTTCTGGGGCTTGGCGGCTGATCGGGCTTGGTGCCCCGAGTTCTACAGGGTCCCCTCCGCCGCCAATGTTTCTGACGCCGTCTCTCGGGGCGACGACTCGAGAGCGGCCCGGGAAGGCTGGTGCCGTGTTAGGGCACCGGTCGACGACGTCATGGTGATCCTCGGGCGGGCGGCCTCCGACATCGACTACGCCTGCCACGAGGCTCCTGAGAGGCTGCTAGACCTTGCTTCTTGGTAGCCAGTGCCGACGCCTTATGGGAGGTGGGTGCGCCGGGCGGTCGCAGAAGTGCGCACCCCGGCACCGGCACCGGCTTTCGGGGCGGTGTGCTCGGCCGGGCGCATGTTATGCGACTCGACCATCCAAAAAGGAGCCACTGCACCCTTAGTAGGATTTTGGGCTAACTCGTTAGCGCAGCGCTTGTTGTGTAGCGCACGTGTGCGAGTAGGAACAAGCACTAGCGATCGACCGCAGTACGCCGGCTCGATCGCTTTTTCTGTTCCCGCCCACTCCGTCCCTTTTGCTTTTCCTGACTTACATACGGCCGTCACCCGCCCCACCGGGCGGTTGCCCGGGGAGGTCGCAGAAGTGCGCACCCCGGCACCGGCACCGGCTTTCGGGGCGGTGTGCTCGGCCGGGCGCATGTTATGCGACTCGACCATCCAAAAAGGAGCCACTGCACCCTTAGTAGGATTTTGGGCTAACTCGTTAGCGCAGCGCTTGTTGTAAGCTCGCTTTGAGTGCAGGGCCCTACAACCTCCGGGTGAAGCTTACGATCGGGCCTCGGATGCGCTGCCGAAATGGCCCATGGCATTTCTCTGAAATATACAATATACTATAATGTACCTTGATAATGTTAATGTACTACAACCTGCTGTAATATACGATGTTATACCATAACATACTATGTTACACTATATGTAAGCTACTAGAACAAAGAGTGCTGCCTGGATGGTCGGATGCTCTGCCCCGTGACATTCAGGCTCATGGATTGGAGACCTCGTAGCTAGGGGTGTTTTGAATCATGGTGCAACAAAAAGCGGCCATCCGGAAAAAGAGGACGATCGAAAACTTCGCAGGACCTTGTTTGACATGCTTGAACATGCTTGCGGCGGCAGATGCGGCGACGAAGAGTTGACATATGGTAACATGAGTGCTTGATGCATGCTTGTTGTAGAAGTTGCCCAGTTGCCCTCACATCTTTGCAGGACTATGTCGCTTGGCAGAGCATTGTGTGGCTTCCACTTTAAACCCTGGCTTGACTGTTTGCCGGATTAGCACTTGCGCATGAGGATTTGGAGTCGGCTAGCCGATGAAAGCTCTGGTTTGGCTGATTGATTGGGTTTGTACTCGGCTTTGGCGGCTTTGGCTGAGGTTGAGGGTTGCTAAACTTGTAGCACGGGGCCCTGGCCCTTGCCTGTCCTGAAGGTTACTTTCACATCTACTTGATCTTTATGGTTGTCGGAGCAGGTTGCGGCTGGCTTCTCATCAACGCTCTATTCAATGCGATGGCGAATAAACCAGTGCTCACCAAGGAAGGCAAAACGTTTGGCCAATTCAGCATCAACCAGGGTGTTGTTGGCTTGGTCACAGGTTTGCTGTACTTCATCTGGAACTTTCTATATCCCGAGTGTCTCTCCTTGCGTGCCCAGCAGATCACTATTACGCTTCTGCTGGCCCTGAACGCGACGTTCTGCATGCTCCTTGCCATGTTTTGGCAGTCCGATGCTCCGGAGTACACTTTCTTCATGTTCTCAGACATTGTGGCCCAGCTGGTCGGCAATGCCACGATTTTTTTGCTGTTTCCGTTGGTTGCAACTTACTATGCTGGCTGGCTCGTTGCACCAGTCCGAGCAGGCACTGTGCCCCAGGGTTAAGTGTCCGGGATCATTCTCAGTTGTTGGTCCAGTCCAGTGTTGGCATTCGGACGTGAATATGGGGAGGGGAATGAAAAGCTTCGACCCTCTGCAGCAAGCATGGAGAGACTTTGGGATCCTCAAAGGGTTGGGCTCAAAGCTTGAACGAAGGGCCAGCTGAACGGCTAAAGGTGCCGCGTTTTAAGCATTCCGTCCAGTGTTCATGGTGTACATGTCGTACTGTATTGTGGAACTCACTCGAGTAGTCCGCGGGCTGAAGAGCTGAGCAGCGGACCACGAAGGGAAAGCACAAGTACGTAACTCATTTAAGATGACAGTGCTTGCCTTCACGGTTGAGCGGCTTAGACTCACAGCTCAGGTGTGCTGTATGGTCTAGGCTGTAAGGTCTACGGCTTTCCAGGGGACTGTGCGGGTGCAGTCTTGAAGTTCATATTCCGGCTATTTTTTGAAGGTTTCTAGAAAACCCTTCTGGCCAAAAATTGCATGTAGCTCAGAGCTTGTGAGTGGCATGGTAGCAGAATCTCAGAGAAGCAACTCGTGAATCGTCACCTCAGTTTGAAATCTGCGGTTGGGACCCCTGAGCAGGCACGGACCTTTCCAGCTTGTTTGCCACGATGATCGCGCAAGCCCAAAACCCACATCCGGGGTCAGGCAAGCTGAGATTTTCCGTCTCAACGCTCTTTGTTGTTTACTCCACATTCTCAGTTCTCGGTCTACTGGCTTGGGCCTGCATTCTTTACTTTGGCACGGGCTTGCGATATACGATGGATGAGGAGGATGGCACGGTTGAGCTTTCAGACAGTGAAAGTGAAGACTCCTCGGAGGAGATTTGTTCCACCCAGGAGTCTAACAGCGACGGAGATGTCAGGGTATGTTCAGTAGCTCACAAGCAACGCGCATTCGATGGTCTTTACGTTCCACGGCAGCTGCTCCTTCCGATTTTATTTGCAACCTTGTCGCAAATCTCGCAGTGGGGACTTGCCTTGTCGCTTGGGCAGACTGGCGCGATGAACGTGGATCCTTTGGCATGCGATGGGAAAGTTGGCAAAGAGACTTACCGATGGGCTCTGACCAGTTCTCAGGTCATGGTGCCCTTGGGTTCCGTCATGTCGTCGGTGATGCCCAGCCCCCGACCCATCTTCTATGCTATCTCTGTTGTGCAGCTGATGGCGGGCTTGCTAGTCACATCCGCGGCCTTTGGGATGCTCGGACCGGACGTGATGCGAATCGTTCCCGAATAGTGCAGCACAAGCTTTCTCAACGATGTTTCCGTCCTCAGCAGTGCTAAGGATCTACTTGGATGCGTGGAGGACGTTCGCAACATCCGCAACAAACGCTCGACCCGAAACTCGTTTTGCGAACGACGAGAGTCTCTACCCAGTGCCTCCGTTGGGTTTCGACACTGATCTAGGTTACCAAGAGCTCGGAAAACGCTCCGGCATGTATCGTCGTCGCTGGTTCCTGGTGGGTGCCATCCATCAACATGTCTGCTGTAGCCGTTCTCATTGGATTGAGGGGCTTGTCTAGGGGGCCATCAAGTAAAGTAGTAGTAGTAGTAGTAGTAGTAGTAGTAGTAGTAGTAGTAGTAGTAGTAGTAGTAGTAGTAGTAGTAGTAGTAGTAGTAGTAGTAGTAGTGCTGATGATCTAAATCCTGCATTACCTTAAGGACCCTAAACGATGAGAATTATGGTACATTCCTTACTGTGGGTAATGCAGGATTTATACATTCAACAGTAGTAGTAGTAGTAGTAGTAGTAGTAGTAGTAGCAGTAGTAGTAGTCGTGGTGGTAGTAGTAGTAGTGGTGGTGGTAGTAGTAGTAGTCGTCGTCGTAGTAGTAGGCAGTAGTACAAGACAAGAAAACGTAAGATAGGATGTTATCATACAGTGTTATCATACAACATAAAAACAACACAATGTTATAATTTATTATGAGATAACATAGTCTAGTATAATATCAAGGGTTTGCATTATCGTAGTTTTGTATAGCATAGTTTAGCATCGTGCAGTACAATCCAGTATAGTATAGTATAGTATAGTATAGCATTGTACGGTACGGTATAGCGCGGCACAGCACGGCACGGCTAGCACAGCACGGCACAGCATTGCGTGGTCGAGTCTGGTTTGGTCTAGTGTTGTAGAGTGGCAGCTTGCTTTCTCGGGCCCTGTCCTGCAGGACCCCCTCTGGCCAGTCACTCTATGTCGGGTGCTTTGCCACTACAGCCGGCTTGGAAGGATACCTGCTAACCATGGCTTTCCGCTACATCGGCGATGCGGTGGATGTTCCTGGCAAGAGGCGGCAAAGCGCCAGCCGAGTGTTGAGCCTTCTAGGTGTTATCTTGGTTAACCCCATTTCGCTGCTTTTGGGATCCATGCTTGAGTCCGACCGCATTCGTTGCATAGATCCATGATTTCATTGATTCTCATGCATTTTGTACCTGACGATACCATCCATGGCGCGCGGCCGACAAAACGTGTTCGCGTGACGGTTAGCCGGAGAGCATCTGCATTGCTTCAATCCCCCACCAGGTAGCATTGCATCTCCTGCATCCTAGGCCCGGAAACCAGAAGAAAGGCCAAGCCGTGCGGCACTGTCTGAAGATTTTTGCGGAACAGGCTCGGGTCTTCGAAGAAACATCCAGCCCTCTTAGTCTTGCCCTTGCCACTGTCTCCGGCTTGCAGACGGAAAGACGAGCCTGGAAGCTTTTGGTCCAGGCAAGGCTCAGGGTTCCTTGAATTTGGTTGGGCAGATGGGTCTTGATCCTAAGTCGGACGTCGAATGCACTTTTGGCCGCCAGGCGATCCCTGAGAACGAAGCCACACAGCTCATGCCACCATCTCAGCTTTCACGCTGGAGGTTGGAAGTAATGTCACTGCCGTACGAGCCACATGCAGCTGTAGGTGTGGAAGCTGCAAAATGTCAATGCCAGGGCTGCAGAAACTGCAGCAACAACTCAGGTTGCTTTGCTACATCTTGCGATTCCTGTTCTTTTGCAAGCGAGGTGACTTGTGTTGTGCCTCACGCAGCCCGCGCGTCTCCCGTCCAGGAAAGAGAAGCGGAAGGAAAACAAGGAAGTGGACAAACAGCTTGGCCAAGCAAAGGCGAAGGTGAAGCAAAAGGCTCCAAAGAAATAGACGAGCCAAGTGTACATACTGATACCTAGGACGATTCCTCATCTTTTTGTCGGTGAAGTGGACAGTCCCGGTCGACCCTTGGAGAGGACAGACGGACGACCGTGCGTAGCCCTGCAGAAGTTCAGTTCGTGCCCACTGCTGTAGCTTTGGATGCTGAACTCCTGCATCCGGACGACGGCGTATGGGCAAGCGAGCTGCAGGGAGCTTCGGTGCCGTATTGGGTGCAGATGCGTGTGGCTCTTTCAAGCCCGGCTGTCGGCAAAACTGCGTGCGCTTGCGTGCTTGTCTCGTTCACAGCAGCGCTTCGCATGTACACTGTACTTAAGCGTTCCTTCACTGCTTCTCCTTGCAGGTGCCGGCGGATTTGGAAGTGTTGCTGTCGAACCTGTCTGAGTTTACAAAGGTCGCCTCTGCCAGCTTGATGCAAGCTTCAGAAGTGTGCTCTGCGGGGGGCCATACAGGTCTGGTGACATTTTGGGGACTGCAGAGAGATCGGTGTATGCCTGTCCCACTGTGGTTTTGCAGTTTGTGTTCGGACGCTTTAAACAAAAGCCCGCCTGACATGTGCACAAAGATCTGAAACGAGCCAATATGTCAGGTTTTCAAGCAGCACTGGGACGATGTCAAAAAGAATTCCCAGCACTACGAGCGGATCTTTAGTGCACGGCTTAGGAATGCCTGAGATGAGGGTCCGCTGTGACCAAAACGGTTGAGTCCGCCTTCGCTATGCAGGCGGTGACGACCCTTCAGACGCTTCTTCCGCTTGAAAGATGAAAGAGTAGACGAAAGCAATTCCGGCTTGTTTCCGATCAGGGCAAAGTCCTGATTTTGGAGGATGGGCGAGCTAGCCATCGCAGGCTGCAAAAACACTGGGGCTGAGTACTGCAGTACTGCAGGTGAAAACCCGGTTCTGTTGTGCACAGAGTGTGCAGCCTGGAATGCCTGGCTTTTCTGGTGTTTCTTCCATCCACTGGACGTCAAACTGACGACAGGTAACATATGGTGCCAGGTTGCGCAAACACCACTTCGAACTTGACCCTCACATTCAAGCAGTGATGCAGCACACGCATCCTTGGCACTCATCTTTTGCATTGGTGATCTCAGACCAGGGGATCAGATAATGACTAGTTTCACCGCGTAATTATCAAAAAGAAAATGCAGCTTGACTCCTGGCTATTCGAGGGTTTCCATGCGACAGAGTGAGGTCTGTGTTGCTACTCTCAATGGCCACTAGAAGCCCAATCTTCACTTCTCCCGTGCCTCACAGTCTGCAGGCTTTGCTGGCAGGGGTCAAAGATGAACACAGACACGGAAAGACTGAAAGCGAGTTATAGTTGTTAGATGTTGTTAGTCGAGCAGAGTGTGAGCCTGAGGCAGATACACTGACTTGGATGCATGTATTGCCCAAGTGGGCGCACTTCCTGGGCATGCCACATCTTAAATCTCTTCAGTAGTAGACAGAGGCTCCGGTCCCGAGCAATGGAGTAGATTCCGCCCCCAAAAGGCTCTTGGCGATCATGGCGTTGCTGGAAAGCTCGGGCCACTTCGACCAAGATGCTCATGTTCGGATCGCAATGAAGTACTTGGAGGAGAAGAAGGTGAAGACTTTGTTGCGTGACTTGACGCAGTCGCTTCTTCTTGCTCAGCCGGCGGATCCCAGAAGCTACATCTTGGAAGAGCTGCGCTCTGAGACTTCTGGCCCTTCAGGCAAAGGCACTTCGAGCACGAGCCTGAACTCCAGCTGTGCTTTTCTGAAGTCTTCGAGATCCTCTGCAAGAGATGCGGTGCGCGGATTGCTTCGAAGCGCGAAGGAGGGCTTGGGAGATGCCGTGCGGGCTGTGTCTTTCTTCTCAGCTCCCAAGGGCCGTGGCCGTGGTGTTTTGGGCCTTGGCGATGCGCGGCAGCTTGCCGGCGATGCTTTCCTCTTGGTGGACAGTTCAGACGGTCGCAGCCCAGGGGAACCAGGCAGAAGCACCTTGCAGAATATGCCAGTATGCTGCTTTAGATTGCTGCATGGATGGTGTTTGCAGGTTCAAGCGTGGTCGCGGAGTGTAGCGTGCCCAGACGTTTGCAGAAAGCAGAGGCTCTGCTGTTCTGGTCAAGGCTTTCTCGCTTTGGACGCTGAGGCCTGGGTTCCGCACTTGCAAGCGAGTCGGGTTCCGCTGCCGACACCTGCGTCGGCGCCTAAAGAGGGCCTGCGGTGACCTGCATTCGGCTGCGTTCGGCAGCGCACAGGTGTTGTATGTCACAGCTCTGCGCCGGTTTGAGGTTGCATGGCCCGTGAGGAGTGCGCAGGGTGCGACCCACAGCTGTTGCTTAGTGGCTCAGCCTTGGCCGAAACCACCGCGCGATTTTTGGCTCGAGCCCAGCTTTTAGTCTTGGAGTGGCCCGCACAGTGCCAGTCTACCGATCTGGGAGTTTGAAGGCGTGCTGAGAGGTGCCAACATGCCGGTACTGTTGTGATGCCTTGAGTTGAACTGGTCAGGAAACATGGATATCATACCGAAATGCGATAGTGTTCGCAGCTGGCTTACCATGAGTTTAGTCTCGTTGTTGAACATGGGTGGCAGCTTGAAGACCTCCGTGTGCAGTTGCTTTTTTGCTGTAGGGGCGGTGCTCCACGATCCTTGCCGATTGTAGTGGACAACATGGCCAAGATCAATCAGGGTGGCTGAGACAAGGCCTTACATATTGTGTCCCGCGACAGCAAGCAGAGCAGAGTGGTGCGAGGTGTTGGTTTGCTGACAGATTGCAATGCATGTGAGCAGATGCTTGTGATGTCTTGTGATGCCAGGTGATGAACATGAAGATGCAGCGTTACTTTGCGGACACCTGGCAGGCGTTGGTACAAGTGCGGTCTCTACTTTCGAGGGCCTTGAAGCTGCACAAGGTTGAATGTGCCTTACCTGAGAATGTCAAAGGCTCCTCTGACCTTTACATGAAGAAGCCGCTTCTCAGGGCAATCACACAGAAGAGGCAGCGCGCGTCCTCCAGTCTCGGCAGACATCAGGTGATCAGGCAAAAGTTGGTGTGAGTGGAGCTTGCATCTGCAGGGACCGGGACCCGGCCCGCATCTGGTGCTCAATCGCTAATGAGCCGAAAACCCGTTCCAACAGCAGGGTGAGAGGAGCAAGCTGCCTAGGCCATACATGTGAGGCTTAACGGCCGACCAGAACAAAACGCGAACTGCAAGCCGAGCACTGCAAAGTTGCGGACACATCTTGCCTGCAAGCAATGGCAATTCGCTTCTGCCGTGCAGCACAAGTGGCAGTCTGCATTTCTGGCAGTCTCCCTGCAAGTGCATCTGCACAGAGCGCGCGCTTCTCAGTGCTGCAGGGAATGAAGCAGGACAGTAATCGAAACGATCATGGAAAACACATTGCATGCCATGGGCCCAGGCAGCTCAGAGTTTTCGTTTCTTCGGCAGGTACAGCCGTGCACTGGCCTTGCAGCTTTACCAAGCAAGCTCCGGACTCAGATAGGGGTCCCACCTAGTTTCTAGACTTCTTTCTAAAGCATGACGGATGTATGAGCAGGCTTGCGGCATCGAATGGCCCAGCAAGGCTAAGAAGGAGCCGCATTCAGAGGTGGGGGCAGTGGGGGGCAAAGCATGGTCCTTCCCTGCAAGTCCTCCGCAGCCGGAGGTCACAAGACACTCAGAACGAACCTGGCCTGAGTCCTGCATCTGGCCTGGAGACACGCAGACAGACACTTGGCCGACACCCTTCGAGGAATCCTTGTTTTCTCAAAGTCCCTTGCGCCCAATTGTTAATGCTGATGCAGCCGAAAAGCCTTGAACAGCGGGAGCTGCGGGGGTCAAGCTCGAAACATTAGCCGGGTCCCACATGTTCCGTGGGTAGTGCCTTCTGCCAAGACCGGGTCATAGATTGCAGTCGCAGAATACCCAAAATCAACCTGCTCAGAATTTGTGAGCGACGGATCTTGGATGATCCGTGCTACCGTCAGGTTGTCATGAGACCCGAACCTTTAATCCTTGACAGTTTTTTTGGGCTTCTCTTAAGGCCTGTCGCGCCGACTCGCCTGTGATGTTTCGTTTCGATGGAGTTTTTAGCGATTGCTGGCTGCTGCTCAGCTCCGTGTTGAGTCATGCTGTTACACCTCCTCCTCCTCCTCCTCCTCCTCCTCCGCTTCCGCCTCCTCTTCTTCGTCCTCCTCGTTTTTAACTCTTTCCGACTGCATCCTTGCCCTTGGCTGGTGGCAGAAAAGCCACGGGAATGTTTACATTGATGCTTCATCGGTGTTCGTTTGTCTGCCCCCCTCAATCTCTGACAGGGTGTGGAGACCACTCCTCAAGGGAGGCACCGTGGGAAGTCTGGCTTTCTTGGCTGGCATTGTGGAGGCTGCGTGCGTCACCAGATATCGCTGCGTCTCGGCCGAACATGACAGCAGAGTGAAAATTTGCTCCGATGTGTTGACCGCGCGGGAGAACGCGGTGTGGCGTTGCCAGGCTATGTTAATATGATGACCGGCAACACAGCGCCTTGATGTCTTGGCAGCCTTTGCCACGTTTCTGCGTTCGTGAGACTAGGTAGGCTGTAAGACTCTAAGAGTGAGGTGGCCGCAGAACCGGATAAGGTCATGGCTGGAGCTGCTTTGGCCTTTGCCCAGTGGGGCAAGCTTGCCTTTTTTTCTACTTTGTTGCTTCACTATGCGACGTGGCTCGAGAAAAGTGTATTGGTTCTGAAGTCGTTCTTTAATACTTTCGTGTTTCATTGTCCCAAGAACATGGTCTTTTTCATCGGTTCTTCCTTTATCAAGCACCTGCACCATGCCATTTCATGCAAGATGCTGCCTCTTGTCCTTTGCAGGTATCTGGCGTTGTGTTGTTTCGCTTTCTGGATGCACAACTGGGGCCCCGGAGGGTTGCAGCCACTGCCCCGCCGCTTGGAAACGCTGGGGTTAAGGGAGCTTTCCATGTGAGCATGGGCTTGGGGCCGGTGAGATTTCTAGCACTCTTGACAAAGCGGCCACATGAGGTTGATCCTACTCATCCACTGCGCTTTTGACGCCTTGTGGCCTGTCTTTAACGCGAGAAACCTTAACATCGTTTTTTGCAAGCAGACTGGTATCCATATAGGCATAGAAGTCTGTGTAGCAAGTTTCTACACGGACATGCAGTTTTATCAGGTTATTAAGGGAAATACTGCCTAGATTGAATAGAAAATCTCAAAGCCTGAAATCTCGAGATAGGTCTTGCAGATACGACTCTTCGTGGCCTCTGCCTCTCTTAGCCCTGGGCTGCGGCGTGGTGAACGCCTTTTCATCCAGCAGTTCCGGTGTGGCCGCCTGCTGCACTCGTCCCTTCTTTCTTGCCTCAAATTCTAACATTTAATGCTTCCTTCTTGGGAATCCTTGCGTTTAGTCACATTATGAGTTCTAATTAGGTCACTTTGGGGTGTGGTGCAAAGGTAACCAACATGCTGACGGGACATTGGCATATCCTGGCAAGCTCGATGGCTGATGTGATGTCTGGCAGCACCCTGGACCGAAGCAAGCGCAGCGTCGCGCGGCGAAGCTTAGGCAGGAAGACACAGAGGGTCTGGGGATCGAATCGTTTTGCGATGCAGTAGTTGGTTCCTGCACCGTTAGAGAGGAAGGTTGCTGTTCAGTCTTCTACCAACCGTTGCGATGCTCCGACAGGTGTCGTGTGTGCTTTTGTGCTGGGCGTGCTCAGTGCGCAGCTTCTGCTACGTTGTGGCCTGCCCGTGAGGCTGCGGCTGGTCCAAGCAGTCTTGCTTATGTGCAGACTTGAAATGTCAAAGCTGGAAGCAACTATGTCGTGTTTGTGCATGAGATAGAAGATCGTGTTTGTGCATGTGTCAGGTTCTGGTGGCTGGGTGTGGCATATGCATCCCTGTTCCTTCTGCATGATGCTCCGCAAGCATGGCCGTCTTCGGACGTTACGTCTGCAAAGTTCCTTGTGGTCTCCAAATCTTGATCGCCAATGATGAGTCTTTTCTAACTTTCGCAAGCAGCCTTAGCCGCAAGTGCTAGGATTTAAAGCTTGCCCGCTGCTTCTTGAACAGAATCTTCCTGTTGGACAGCCCCCCTTTGAATTCTGGGCATCCTGGTCCGAGTGCAGCAAGAGGTTGAACGACCAAGTGCTGGATTCAGCGGAGTATCGATGCCCGTATCCATCTGACTTGCCTGCCCTGCAGAGGCCCTAAACTCTAAAACCTAAACCTCATATTCCCACAAACCCTAAGCTGTTGAAGTCCAGTCTTACGAGGTCTTCTCACACTCCTGTTGTTGCTTGCAGGCTTCGAGAGTCCAGCGCTTTGCTTGAATTTTCAGCCCTTCTGTTCTCGCTTTGGCCCCGCTCTTCCGGAATTCTGGAGGCCCCATTTCCCCGGTTGTGGGCATTCTCGGGCTGGTTACCAGTTCCTCAGTACACCGCATCTTTGCATGGCTTCGGGCACTCTTTGCAACGACATTGCGGTACGATCACGGGGGACAGAGCCTGGAACATTCCAGAACTGAGAAGCTGTGTGCCCAGCATGCTGCCCGACTTGCACCCTGCAGTCAGAGCTCGGCTCCAAAGGCTTTATGCGCTGCGCGAAAAGCGAAGCTGGCACTCCCTAGCGCGCGCTTTCCGCAAGTTGCGCCGCCCCAGTTGGCTTTGTGTCCAGGCATGACGGCGACATCGAACAGTTGCCAGCGCGTCGGCTATCGACACGGAGCCGGAGTCTGCGGCGCAAGCTCCGTCAGTGCCACTTGGCTCGCCTTGATCCTTCCTTCAGGGTTTGATTTCGGTCAACAAGAACTACGGCGGAGAAGCGAATACTGGCTTCTGTTTGCATGAATCGTCTACTTAGTATCTCTTTCGAAAGCTAGGATTTCGGCTGCCGGTGACATCAGCATGATATCCTTGCTCCACCCTTTTCGCGAATGTATGAATCACAAAAATAAGTCGGCACCGGAAGCATCTCCTAGGGCAGGTCTCCAGATGATTGTCGACCTGGCTTGAGAACACCATCGAAGCCAAGAGCTCCTCCCAAGGACTGCGACCGCCCGCCGAGCATTCCGCCTTCTCTGTGGGAGCAGATCGAGAATCCAGAGCCAAAGAATGCCTGCTGGGCCTGATCAGTCTCGGCCCAGAAGTCTTAGGAGCCTCGTGACTCGTGAGTCGTCGCCTGAGATTCACAGGAACGACCGGTGATCAGCACTGGCTTTGTCACACACGTCACGAGAGTTTTCAAGCGAGGCACGTCTCGCTCCACTTTATGCAAAGGATTCTGAATGAAGCCTTCCAGATCGAAGACCGACCTCGTGCTTACCTGCGATTTGTGATGAAAAGCCTGCAAATTGCCTTCAAGCGTTTTGTTTCCTTAGGCTGCGCTAGTGCTCTAGTACTGATATGCACAGGTATGGAGTAACTGTAACCGGATACCTTCTCTGCGCCTGCATGGCAAGGTGTGGAGGGTGTCTTGCTTGCCGAGCTCAATCTGCCAGCAGAGGCAACTCATTCCTCACGGCACTTCTGCAACCATTGCACGGTCTGACCTGGGCTTGCACGCCAGGTGAGCGAGACGTTGTCCAGTTTGCAGCTGTACGCATTGCTTCTGGAAGAACGCCTCAACTGCATCCACTGGGAGGCTGAGGCGAGTTGCAGTGTGTGGGAGAGCTGTCAACACCGAGTAGTGACTTGCATTCAAGACATTACTGCGAGGCGCGCCGCTCTGCTGCAGTGGTCGAGAGCCTGCTGCAAGGGGTGGAGGTTCTCGTTCGGCACTCGGCACCGAGCTGCAGCGGAATTTGCAGAGGCCGGCTGTGCGGCAAGGATACGGCCGCAGTTCTGAGGCAAAACCGTCTGAAGAATGGCGGGAAAGCAACATTCAAAGTGCCGCCGAGGTCCGCCGGCACTGCTGGGCAAGCAAAATGTGGCACTTGTAGTATGGCACCCAAGAAGCATTCAAAAAAGAATCGAATGACATGCACCAAAGTTTGCTCAAGAATGCGAAGATCCCCTTAATCGGGATTGGCCACTTGGTATTTTTATGTACTACGGTATAGCTTTTCAGAACTCCGGTCCGGCCGAAAGATCAACACAGTCACCCAATCAAAAGAGGAGCCACAACATTCGACCTGTCAGAGGACAGTGGATTCAGGGCATCACAGAGACTTGTGTGATGTCGGCTGTCTCGACGGGGAAAGGGCTCCCGAGTTGATCTCCAGTTTCGTGAAATGTGCAGGTGCCCAAAGAGGTCCTCAGAGGTGGGATTCCGACTATGGGACTATGGGATGCTCCCTTCTGCAAGTATGTCGCCCCAGGTGGCATCGAGCTGCCGGTAGCATCGGTTTGGGAAGCGGACGACAGGCCATTGGGTTTTGCTCGCGTTCAAGACGACCCGCCCTCCCCTCTCCGATCAGGTTGGGCTCCTTTGTCAAAGTAGGCGCGGCTTGGCCTGCTTGATTCTTAGTTGCTGGGATTGCCTCTTGGACCCCGGAGGAGGTGCGGAAGGACGAAACAGTCCAAGCGCTCTGACGACGGAGGCCCCACGGTCGCATGGCAACACAGAAGTGAGTGGAGACGTCTAGTCGGATCATGACGAGTCTGGCAGAGAAGATCTCAGAAAGTAGTGGAAGCATGCTGCAGGCGTTCAGGTTAAGTTCCGAAGACGCTGCGCGAGTTATTTGCGCTGAGGCTTTGGTCTTGGATTGTGTGCATGAAACTCTGCAAGCATGCCTCACAATGTGAATTTGCAGGGATCATGGGACGGTTCCGGGAGCAAGCTCTGCCGTTGGTGTGAGCGTCGGAGAGGTGTGCACCTGACGGCAACTTGTAATGCTCAGGCCAACTTCCTCAAGGGAAATCTGCGTTGTGCTGCATGGAATCGGCAAGCCCAGATCTGAGATCAACTGCATGACCACCAGCGGGATCTGCGAGCCGGCTCATGCTCTAAACCTGTTGGAAACAGGAAGGCAAACATGGGAAGTCCTCACGGCACGATCTTCTCTGACAGGCCCACTGTGCTAGATTTTTCCGACGATCTAAGCTCCAAGCTTCCCTGGCCTGTTTAGATGTTGTGCACAGCATGCACCGTTTTGGTCGGTAGACTTTGCAAATGAGTTTTTCACGGCAGGGCAGTGGAACCGTTGAGGCCAGCTCAGCTTGAAAGTGTCGCCTCACACAGCATCAGCAGTGCTGCTCGTCGCGGTGATGTGGAGGTTAGATCACTTCGACATAGTTGCGGCGGAATCGTCGCGTCCCTACACACTTCTCGGCTGGGTGCGGTTTCTCGTTCCAGAGATTTCCTAGGCTGTGCGCGTCGTCCCTGCGAGCCGCGCTGCAGGTTCCGGCGAGTTAACGCGTGTTGAATCATCTTGAGCACGCGCATTCCAACCGACTCAGGCCCAGTCCATGCTCAGCGAGCTGACCAAAAGAAAGCACTCAGCAGAACAAATGCAGGCGAAGAAGCAGAGACACTTGCAGTATCAGCTGTCATCGCGTTTTCGCAGCGGCCCCCTCCTCGCAGTCTTTGGTCTCCGAACTGAGCATGGCTGCGAGCACCACGGACCTGGTGCAGACCATCGAAAAAGCTGTGCAGGCCTGCGGCCTGCGCTCGGCCAAAATCCCCAAGTCTTGCTGTGCATGACCTTCTGCTCGCATGGCTCAGGCAGTGACCCAGTCCAGCAGATGCATGGTCTTCTTCATCGATGATGACGAGGCAGCAGCCGTGCAAAAGCCGGAAGTCCCAATGCATGGTCAGTGCAGTGTCTGCCTGTAGACGTGGGCTCCTCCGACGGCTACGGTGCCTGAGCCTGCGCGCCTGGTTTTGGACGTCGGGCTTGGGCCTCGAAGCTTGCGGCAGATCCGTGTTTTTGGTTCCACTTGCCCTGTGGTTCCGAGGCTGCCGGGCAAAATCGCCACGCTGGCCAAGGACAGTGCATCGATCAATCTGCTGACTCCCATCATTTGTTCCTGCTGGTGCAAGCCGTGTCTAGCTTTGCCATCGTGCCTGTCTAGTCTCTCTGGGAGTGCAGGTGAGAGGCTGCCGTTAATGCCCCTACATTCCCTTTGCTCCATTCTTGACTTGTATTGGTGTCTCTGTCAGTCTACCTCTTTACTCTCTTTCTCTCACCCGCTCTATGTGCATGTGTGTATATCTATGGTCCGGTGTCTACACACGCACTAGTTACAATTGTACATACATACATGCATACATGCGTACATACATACATACATACATTGATTGACATAGATGCATGCATAGATTACATATGTACCTACATTCATACATACATACATTGACATAGATGCATCCATAGATTACATCTGCACGTACATTCATACATACACACATACATATACTCACATACATACACACATATGCATGTATGTATGTTTATATATTAATACAGATAGCTTATATGTGCGTATCTGCATCTGTTCATACACATACACATCCTGTATACGTACATAGGCATGCGCATACAGCTGGACAGGTGAGTATGTTCTAAGAACAGTTAGACGGATAAGTTTGCGTGCACGAGCAGCCATCGGACCATGGCCTCGCTTTGGCGCAGGAGCGATCCGAGCCTCTTGGGGCGTTGATTTACAACGTACGCTCCCTCGGCTGTTTGACATTTGCCGTGTGGGCTGAGAATGAGTGCTGTGTCAGTTTTGTCGAGCTCCGTTGGCTTGAGGATCCCACCACCTGCCCGTACTGGGATGACGTGGAGTTTGCCTCGAACTTGTTTGCTTCAGTTGCATCTGGTGGCCTGCACTGTGCGGCATTCACTTTCTGTGACTTCAGGGCGTGGACCAGAAGGCTAGCGTCATGGTCGCTCCTATCATGAGCGCTGGGAAGGCAGATGTGTTTGAGTGTGTGTGTGTGTGTGTGTTTCTGTGTGGGGCTTTGTTGTCTTTCTTGTGTTCCGGCATTTCTTCTTCCTGCATTCAAGCTGTATTGACGAATTATTCCGGCAGTCTCTCGCACGACGTTTCTGAACTAAGGTCTTGTATTTTGGCAGGATAGTAGCTGTACAGGGCGGCTCCTGCCGCGAGTAGACTTGTGCACATGTCAAGAAAGATCAAAGACTTCGGTGGCTGCTGGCAGGATCTGAAGCCCCTTGGCCTCATTGTGGCCAGCGCCAAGACCTCCAGGTCCAAAGAGGTGCCTGGGGTCTTTGAAGTGATAGCCTGCAGAGAAGAGCCGATCTTGCGCCTCTGCAGGGCGATTTGCTGTCCAAGCTGTGGGCTCGAGCCTGGATTCGTGTGACTCCGTGATGCCACTTCCCAGTCTTTGCCACGAAGCTTAGCTCAGGGCCCCATCAGCGTGGATTTTACGCAGCAAGACGCAGAATTCCTGGAGTGGCTTGCAAGCGCAGACCGTGCCTCAGCTGCCGCTGAGCTCTTCCTTCAGGCTGAGCTCTGACAAAGAGCAACACAAGCCTGGAAGGCCAGTAGCCACCTGGACCGCCTTTCGCTGGACGTGATGTGGACACGAGTCCCTCCCACAGTTGATAGGTGATGGTAGATGATCTACGGGTTGAGATGTCCTCATACTATAATCAATCTGCCACAAGCTGTAGCTGTTCAGAGCAAAGGCACTTCTGGAGCGCGAAGGGGCCGAAGGCGCTGCACAGGACCTGATTCTCCAAGCAGCCGGTGATGACAAATCTACGTGCTCGTCGAACTGAAAGTGCATCCTTCGTGCAAGTTATAAGAGGTTGCCTTGAGCCGTAGGACGAATCTGAAGACTTGCTTGTCTCAGAGTACTACACAGAGGAGGCGACCGGCAGATCGTCTGCGTTAAGAGTGGGGGCTCAGTCTCCCAAGCCGAGGCGATGGCGACCAGGTCCAGAGCCCGAACGGATGGGAGCGCTGGAAGAGCCGGAAGCAAGGCACGGTAGCACACACACATATATATATATATATGTACATATATATATATATATATATATATATATATATATTGTATAAGACCCTCATGGATCTTTCAGCAAACCCTAAAGCCTCAAGCCCTAAACCTTAGGTGACAGAGTGGCCACTTGATGCATGTTTCAGACTTCTGCGCAGGCCTCCGGTCACGGTCGATCCGTGGGTCGCGTGAATACAGTTCACAAGTTTACGGGTCACGTTGCCACCGTGTGGGGCCCGGCATATGCCACCAGCTTTGCAAAAAACCCTTCTGGGGACTTTTGGCTTGATCCGACTCTTGTCACTGAGGCTCTGGACTTCACCTCTTCAAAGGGCATGTTGCAATTAGCCACTCGGCGAAAAACCCGTGGCGATCAGAAGATTGTTGTTGTGAAGGTGAAGAGGGAGAAGGAACATCTTCTGGCATGCGAGTATTTGCACAAGCCACGCAGAAGCTTGGATGGTTCGTTCTCGCAGGTACAGGAGGCGGAGAACACGTGCATTAGGCCCAACAGCTCAGCGATGTCTCTGCTTAGATGCGCAGTGTGTTCAAACGCGAGGGACCTGGTTGCGGAGCCGCACGTGGACGTTACACAGTGGGAGATCGATTACTGGGCCGACACCTCATTCAAAGTCGAGAACACCAGGGTTTGTGTGAGTGTATGCTAGGCTAAGTAGGAAGCAGTTATGAGAGTGTCTTATTCCTTTTGGCCATACTTGTAGAAAGAAACGTGCCCTCAGATACTCGCAGACAGAGGAAGGCTGAGGAGTCCCCGGGTCTCTGTTTGGCTCGAGAGCCTTGATTCGGTTTTTGAAGGCCATGCTGGCCAAAATGGCTATTGAGTCCTGCTGCAAAACCGGGTGGTCCGGGTGGGTTCACCGCAATGAGAGAGCGCGGCTTGGGGTTCTGCACCCCCCAGTGCATGTCCCACCCGATTTCATCGACAACAGCAGCTCTTCTCGGATAATGATTACTCGTCGAGATAATCGTTCAAAAGACGCGAAGCACACGTGTGGGGGCCTTGTTTCATGCAGTGACATTTGTGACTTGACCGGCGAGCAGCGCTTGTCTTGCTTCCCATCCTACGGACTCTGCTGTTACCGTGGTCCAGCTGAGGTCTTGACGTCCCATGAGCAGTTTGTGTTGCTGGTGACGGCTATACGTCAGCTCAGCGCCCAGGAGAGTTGCGCGAGTAACGGCAGAGCAGGCTAGCTCGGAAGGAGCAGTTAGCCTAGTCACCAGATGGATCGAGGCTGGACATTTTCGATCACCTTAGCATCGACGACGGTGCTGTCCTTTCAGGGAAGCGCTTGGACTTCGTCACGTGCAAGTTGGGAGATTCTAGCTATCTGAACTTCTCCCAGGTGTCCTCATGCGCTTCTTCCAGGCACAGTTCCAGAGTTAGTTGAGAAGATATCCTGGGCGTACATGTGAAGTGTTCAAGGCTGTGAAGAACACTTACAGAAGCGTCCCGCTTGTGGCTCAATTCCTTCAGATGGTCTTGCCTTTTGATTGACAGAGGTTTGGTGAAACCAGCTTCGAGGTTCCACAACTTCCACCATGCAATGTCAACTACGCACTATGCTTCGAAGATAGCGAAGGCACCAGTGGTTCTGCAGCAAGCTCAAGGAGCACAGCGCGTGTGAGCAGGTTGCCGATCTTTCGGCGTACTTAACGTACCCTGAGCTATTTGCCCTTGTGGTTGCAAGCTGAGCCAATGCAGCGAATGGAGCGAGCCAGAAGTTTCTTGCTCATTGCTCTGCTTCCCATGTATGGCAACTCAGATCGGAGCGCTATGTCATGATCTCGATCATCGCGGGTACGCCCTTATCCGCGAGTTAGGGGGAAGCTGAACTCATTACACAAATTCAAGCATACCGCTAGTCAATATTGAGGCACAGCACTAGGCACAGGCCAAGTAGGCAAGAAGGCGCAAGTAGACGACGACAACACGAAACCCTTCGGCCGGGCCCACTGGGCTTTGTGAGAGGTATAACAATGCCTTCGAGATTATGACGCGCAGCGAGCTCGCGCACACTCCTCGGACGTCTTCCCTGCGCAGGGCTTCGATCCAAGCCAACCTTTGCGCAGGCTTCGATACAACGACTCCTCTCCCCTGGAGAATCATCACTGTGCCAGGCACAGACTTCGGAAATGCTTAGCGGAACAAGGCACCGTAGAGCTGTCTCAGAAAAAACATGCGCAGGGCCTTCGAGACGGCTTTGAATGGCGTGGACTGCAACATCTTTGAGGTCCAGCCTCAGACTCGCAAACAAGTGAACCAAACTCCCAAGCTTTTCTTGCAAGCGCTTTGGTGATGGTCGCTTCAGGATCTTGGTCCCGAAGTCTACAACCTCGTCCGCAAAAGGATGGTTGCAGGCTTTTCCCCCCTCTCTCTTCCCGTCTCCTCTGCCGCCCCTTCCAGGTGTGTGCATGTCCCCATGTGGTCCCCATGTGTATTCCTAGGGAAGAAGTGGGCATCTTCGGATTCTGCACCCCAGGCATCCTCGCCACAGACATGAAGCACCACGGTGAGCATGCAGTGGCCTCGGTGGCCTCGGGTCCAGAATCGTGGCCGAATTTTGGGAAGCGTGAGGTCGGCATCTTGACGGAGTTCGAGGTGTTCCCACCTTACTTCTGTCTATTCAAACACTTCTGTCAAGCAAAGATTTGGGGAATTTGCCCTATGCTCTTCTGGATTTAAGGGGAGAGCCCTCCGACTCGCAGAGCCAGTTTCTCGTGGAGGTTCTGATGCATGCAGCCCTTGCCTCAGCGCAGCAGGATCCTTGCACGAAAGCACGGATGCTTCGCCTTCTTGCAGGCAGACATAAGCAATCCCTTCATGCCGGCTGACAAGTCCAAGAGGCATGAAACGAAGCATGTGCTGCGATGCCAATTACAGCAATCTAGACCCCAAAGCTGTTACAGGAATCATTCTTGCCTGCGCGCGTTCAGCGGTAGTCCTATGCATGGCTTCGAACGAGAGAAGCTTGGTAAAGTTTCAAGGGTTATGATGAGCTGCGTCATGATGGCACATCTGAAACAAGCGCATCCTTTGCAGCCGCTTGTGTTGGCTGCGGCAGGTGGGCTGTGTGCCTCAACGAGGAGTTCTCTCTTCAGGCTTACCGTCAAGATCGGTTGAGCTTGTGGCTTGGTGAGAGCTGCCGCAGGCTGAGAAGGAGGCGGAGCTGGGCTTACCGGTCTGAGACCAAGTTCAGGTCTGATAGTTTGCAAACACGACATTCAGGGCTGCATGCGTCATGTTAGTGGCAGACAGCAGCCGGAACATGTTGCGAACGGATCCGGCACAGCCGGCAGCTGTCCCTCCGTAGAGTCCGCAAATGTAAGGCCAAGATGCATCTTGAAGTTTCGACAAAGAAGTTTCACTGAAGGGCAGCGAATGAGGTGACCTCCTTCATGTCGGGGCTTCATGAGCCACAGGTGGCAGCAAAGTTTCTGGCTCAGTCGGCCGTGGAAGCTTTGCCAACCAGTATATCGAAGGGGAGCTGAGGGCAAGACATGCCCTCAGCTCACGCTCATGGCCGTGTAGGTCGCTCTTGGGCTTCATTGACTTTGTGGTCACTCCCTTCACGAGCCCAGCTCTGAGCAAGCTTTTCCCATGACTCCTGGATCTCTTGGTGGAAGATCTCTAAGGTTCTGTCTTCAGGCTGTTCCCGGACCTTGCAGAGCACCTGCCCCCAGAGAAGCCTCAAAGTGACGAGGGCCCAGGAGATCCATCGATGTGAGGTTGAAAAAGTTTCTGGACCAGAATCGGGAAGCGGCGGCGATCATCGTTGAGGAGGCCAGAGTTGCAGTCAACAGGCGAAGCGGCGAAGCATCAGAGTGTGGCCTCTGAGTTTCAGGCCACGACTGCAAAAGGCTCTGATCGGCGGCCTGCCAAGAAGTCATGGCAGTCAGCTTTGACGAGGCCCCAAGCATCTCCAAACACATTCCATCTGCTTTGAGCAGAGCCTTTGCTTTCCGGAGGTTGCGCGGGACGAAAGACTCCACCGGCTCAACGAATGTTTGACACAGAAGCTGGACAGAAGCATTTTGAAAGGTGCGGAGTCCTGAGGAGGTTAGTTGTTCCAGATGCCAAGGAAAGCTTGCGACTTCTGAATTTGGCGAACGCGCCCAATGAAATCGGCGGAATGACGCCGCCGACGACACCGCTAGCACTTAGAAGCACTTTTCTCTGGTTTGCCAGCGTGGGCACCAGGCAGTTAATGACGGCTGCTCGTTGGCAGTAGCGGACGACGCGCGACATCTAAGGGAGCAAAGTAAGAAGGCCAAAGCATGGAAGCTCCTTTATGAATTCCATATTGATGCTCTTTGGTGTTGTGTCCGCCCTCGCAGAATGGCCTGAATGCAGATTTCCATATTCTAGGATGCAGACTGAGCCCTTTACAGAAGTCTGCAGTCAGACGAAGGATATCTAGAACGAGCAGCTGCTGATGAGCAACTTGTCTACTCCACATTTCATGAGTTTTTATCCTTTCCTTCGATCGCAGCTGCTTTCCGTGGACCTTCTTAAAGAGAGGGCTCCGGCTTGGCATTCCATGAGCACCGCACACCTCAGAAGGATCAAAGCAAAATCAGTGTTTTCTGGAGTCACAGATGCTGACGCCAGGAGCTGGTGAGCCGTGGACTGATGCAAGTTTGCACCGCCGAGAGAGTGCTTGCACGTTGCTGGTTCAATGATGCAGCTGGTACTCCCACAAGCGGGCATTTGTCTCCATGGCGAAGGCGGTTTCAAGACATGCAATGTTCGAAAGACCTCTGTACATTACAAGCAATGCCCTGTCGGTCATGCTTCTTTAGGATTCCGGGTGGAGAGTTTAGGATTTAGGCCTCCGGTGGTCTACGACTCGAGAACCTGCGATGTCCGAGCCCCCGGAGCCGACGCCGCGGAGCCTGGCTGCCAGCGGCCCGCTGGAGGCGGCGCAGGTCGCTGAGCTCACGGGACAGGTCTTCCAATCTCTCGCCAATGGCAAGGACGAAACTTCGTGGAAAAGTTGACTCAACTTTATAATATCCCAATCACACTAATAACCCTCATTATCTCTAGTTACGATAGACAGTATGTATGTATGTGCACACTTGCTTTAGTATGCGTACATGCAGGCGGTAGGTAAGTGGGTCGGTGGGTAGGCAGGCAGGCAAGTAGGTATGCAGGGAGGCAGGCAGGCAAGTAGGTAGGTAGCAAGGAAGGTAGGCACACACGCAGAGACACATACATACATACATACATACATACATACATACCATATAGGGATAATATATACATACGTATATGCATACACACATGTATCATCTTCTTTCAGTTGAGCCGTTGTAAAAAGCCTCCTTCGAAGGACACCATCGGTTTGCGGGAGTTCAAGAGCACGGCGAAGTTCTTGGCGCAGCTCTCCGAGGACTTCTCTGCTGATCCCGAGGAGGCCTTCAGTCGGATCGATGAGAACCAGGCCGTTTTGGGGGCTTTCAAGTTTGTGCCTTCAAGCTTTTTTGCATGTGCTGTGGAAGGGAAAGGGCTTGTAGGGGTAGGGTTTGGTTTAGGTGCAGGGTGTTAGAACGTTAGGGTGCAACAGAAGGGTCCAACGGGTCTTAGGGTCGATGAGAACCAGGACTACCGGATAGACCGGGCCGAGTTTGAGCAGGAGATCAATCAGATCAGAGGCTTGCTGGGCACCAGGAAGTTGGCTGCTGCTCTGGGGCAGGTGCAGCAGGATCTCCAGATCCGCCAGTCCTTTGCGGAAGAGCCTGAGGCCCAGGCTGATGCGCCACCCGAAGTTGGCGGCACACTAGAAGCTCGGACGCAAGTGCTGGAGCAGATGGTGGGGTATTTTTCCACCCTCCGAGAGGACTACAGCCAGAAGCTCGAGGACCTGAAGCAGCAGCAGGCTGCGATGCAGGCTCGCGAGGATGTGGGCCAGGCCAAGGCGCCTCCAAGAGCTCGGGTCTTCGCTGGGCGCAGTAAGAAGGTCGCTGAGAATACGACTACGAAGAGCTTGAACGCCTCTCTGGGTGCGAGTGCTCGGCTTGAGATCAAGAGGCAATACACTCATCAAGATGATTTTGATGGCCCGGAGAGTCATGCGCAGGGCCGTGAGCCGGCGGAGGATGAGGCAGCAGACGATGAAGAAGGCGAGGATGAGGAAGGAGAGAACCAAGAGCTAGACGAGGAGGACGCGAGCAATGACGAGGATGAGGAGGAGAACGAGGATGACATGGAGGAGGAAGAAGACGACGAGGAAGACGATGAAGACGCTGAAGAGGACGAGGCGGACGAGGGACAAGAAGACGAGGCAACCCAGCTGATAGCAGCGATGAGTGCTGGTGAAACTCCTTTGAAGACTGACTTAGTGACCACTCTTCCCCCTGGCAGAATACCGGAGGAATCGCAGGGACCTGAGACGACTCAGCCTCCGGCCGTTCCAGCCGAGCCGAGCTCGACAGAGCCAGCAGCTGCGGCAGAAGCGACGGCCACGGAAGCGGCGACGGCGGAAGCGGCGACGGCCGACGAAGTGGCGACGGCCCAAGCGGCCGCGGTAGCAGCGCCTGATTCGAGCGAGGCGCCCGCCCCGTCACAGCCCTCCGGCGGCACCAAAAAGGGCAAGGCTTCCAAGAAGAAGCCGAAGGCGAAGCCCAAAAAGGAGCCAAAGAAATCTCAGCCGGCCCCTGCCCCGCCCAAAGTGGATTCGCAGCGTCCTTCACTGTCTGGTGCTACTACTGTTGCCGAGCCTTCAAGCACCAAGAGCCAGAGCACCCCTGCAAAGCTGGGCAAGAAAAGCACGGATGAGGAAGGCTTTCGCTGTGTGCAGACCTTGGAGATGGGTTTGGCCGTCCGAAATGCAATCTGCATCGGCACTGAAGTCTGGACGGTTGATTGGGCCGGAAATGTCACCGTTCGCGAGAGAGATGATGCGACGAAGGTGCGAAGCGAGATTCCCACCAACCGGCTCCTTGGTTTTGCTGGCAGGTTTGTGGTTTGGCCCTTGCTGCATCGTTCGGTTGTTGTGTAAGATCCTATTCCAAATTCAGCCGTCAGAGATGTCTCGCGGCACCAGCATGAGGTTTGTTTGGTCAATGCTTCACATGGAGCCACACCTCATGTGGATGGGCCAGGAAGCAATGGGAATTTCCCTGTTCGACACCAAGCGCAAGGAGTTCAAAGGATCCTTGATGGGCGGCCACACAGGGGGTGTGACCTGCCTTGCTTCAGGCGATGCTCTCGACTCCTCCGAGATGAAGGAGGGCCACATCCCGCGAAGAAGGGCCTGGAGTGGCAGCAACGACTTCACTATCCGGCAGTGGACTATCGAGACCTGGCACTCGAAGGACCAGGGTCCTCAGGTGAAAGATGCCTTTGTCTTGGAGCTTGGGAAGTTCAAGGTCGCAATCTCAAAGGGTCTGCAGATGCACGGACACAAGAACGGTGTTCGATGTATGATTCGCATTGGCCCCACCCTTTGGTCGGGCTCGGACGACGGGACTATCCGCCTCTGGTGTACGGCAACTGGTGCTTGCAACGAGGTTGTGGAGAAAGCTCACACGGGCTCTGTGCTCAAGCTTTCCGTCGTGAGATCCTTCATCTGGTCCTCCGGCATTGACGGCTTTATCCGGGAGTGGACCATCGGTGGAACCGAGCGCCAATGCGTCAGGTGTGGGGGCTCCAAACCATATGCATGCAATAATCACCTCTGAGCCTGAGCCCGGAGTCGATCCAACTCTCACCTTTGTAAGCCTAGAGTTGCCTACCCTTCAGGCAGATCGCGCCGGAGGGCTTTGCCAAAGGGGCCTATGCAATTGTCCCTTTGGGCCACGAAGTCTGGACATGTGGTCACCATCCCAACATACAGGTTTTTTCACAATCCGACTTCTTCAAGACTGCAGAACATCCTGCACACGATCCTTATGTCTCGAACCTGCTTACAGTAGATCGAATCGAGACGAAGATTGTCTGGTCGACCTCAATCGGCGACAAGAAGCTTAAAGTGTGGCGGCACACCATTCGCGGGGAAGTCCCTTCCATAGACGAGCTCAAAGCAGCGAATCGTCTGTTTGAGGAGGAAGAGGAGGCAAAGAGAGAGACGAAAGTAAGAACCCGACGCCCTTAAGGAACAACTGTAAAATGTCAGGAGACCTTGCTGCCTTGAAGATCTCTGTTTGCAAGACCAACAGATCCGCTGGACAGGTGCGAGCCCAGAGGATGGACGAGTTCGTCAAGCGAGCTTCGAAGCTGGAGGAGCTTCCATCCGTCGAAGTCTCGTTTCCAAGGGGCTTCAAACTAGTACATAACCTTCAATGCAAGAGCCTTTCCCACAGTCTCCCCCAGCTGGCCCTTGATTGGAGCAGAGGCGGCGGGGAATCGTTTCAAGAATCGTTTCAAGCTACATCCGAAACCTTATACTTATACCCCGAACCCTGAACCCGAAGCCCAGACACCTACTATACTACTACCCTGCACCCAGTACCCAATACCCTAAACTCTGAACCCTCCGAGCCTTGCCAGGATGAGTTGGCTGTCTCTGCTGAGGAGTACCGGGCACAGCTGGAGGCTCGCACAGAGGTGACTATAGAGTTAGTTACTATACCCGAAGAGACCATTTGTGTTGAGGTTTTGAGTTTAAGGGTCCAAACTGGGAGACTGTCTTGAGTGCTTAGGTTTGAGGATCCAAACCTGTGGAATTCGGGAGGAATCGACATCCAGATTTGTTAATGGCGCGGCTCGTGGTCTTAAGAGAAGTTCGCATGGACATCGGAGATTCGTGCCTTCCGAACTTCCCGACATCCAGGCCCTCGCCACGGACCTTGCCAAGTCCAAGGCTCAAGAGGAGGAGCTTGAGGCCAGATGCAAGCATCTCGAGGACGACGGGTTCAGTGGTTTGAAGAGATTTTAGCAAGTTTGACGCGAACTCCAAGTTTTGCGTCTACCATCTGTGCAGAAAGCTCGCACAAGGGTGCTGGCCGCCGGGTCGGTTCGACCTTCAGGGTTTTAGACGTGATGTTACCAAGTTTATTGCATGGATCTTGTCTGCTCGATGTGAAACTTGCCACTCGCAGGAGGAGCTGGACGGCATCCGGCAGCTGTTTGAGGAAATGGGCCTAGGCCGCGGCCCTGCTCTCTCTGGCATCGGGACCTTATAAGATTGGGGTCAGGTAAGCTCATGGATGACCCAGAGGCGCGTCTTTGAAGCCTGTGACTGTGCTTGGCAGCCCACAGGTGCTGTCTATGATATATATATATATATATACATATATATATATATGTATATATATATGTATATATATATATGTATATATATATATATATATATATATATTATCTATCTATCTATCTATATATATATATATATGCTGTCCTCTGCCATCAGGCACTGGCCAGATTTCTCCAGCGGGCGCGGTCTCTCGAGAAGGCGCTAGCACGGGTTGCTCAGAACTGTGAATGAGCAAGGGGACAAGCAGGCAGCAGTAGGACGCATTTAGACCTCTAGCTGGCAGATCTTCAAAGATCTGGGCTTGGAGCACTTCCTGGACAACCCGGAGGCGGGGGACGCTTTTGAGTCATAGGTGTGGCGAATTGTGGTGATATCTCCGTGCTCCGTCTGCAGAGGCGCTTCGACAGGTCCTGGAGGCACTGCTGTGTCCCCCTGTGCTGTGCCATGGCCCCCCCCCTCGGCCTTCAAAACTGGGCACAGGCCTTTGCAGATTTAGGCTTGGAGCACCTCTTGAAGAATCCGGAGGACAGCCCCAGGAAGTCTTCTGTCAGTGTTCTGCATGTCCGAGAGCTGTCAGGAGCTCAAGAACTTCTTGCAGTCAGCCAAGCAGCTGAAGGAGATGCTGGAGGTCCAAGTCAAGCCCCTAAACCTAAACCCTTAAATTATTATGAATATTAGTATTTGGATTATTATATTTCTTATTTTTGGGAGCCCAAGCAATTTGATTGGCAGTGGTGGCCCTTGGGCAATTGCAGGCTGCTGGCTTCGGGGATGTTTTTGGCGACCCGTCGAAGCTGGAGGCATGCATGCCGCATGATGCATGCCTTGGCATTCTGTTCTAGCGGCTGTTACTACCACTACTACTACTACTACTACTACTAAGGGTTTCGGCCGGAGACTCAGCCAGAAGATAGGGGCCTCTTCGTGCAATGGGAGGACAGTGCCTGGTTAGACTTTTTCTGCTTGGTCTCAGCACTTACCCTGCAATCATCGGCTTGGTCGGCTCTGGTCAGCGCTGGTCCCAAATCCGGCGGCCGGGCATGAGCGCAGCTGCTATATATGAACAAGCTGGCCCGGTAAACCCGAGGGTTCGGTCGAGTACCACCGCAGACCGAGGAGTTTCAGTTGCCCCTGGCACTGAGGCGAAACTATCTGGACCCCGGACAACGAACACGCCATACAGTCGGACTCAGAAGCGATCATACAAACGGGCACAAAATACAGCTGCTCGAGATGGATGGGTCCGATATCGAGGAAGATGGCTCACGGCCAACGATATGGGAGTGGCCAGGACTGCCGCGTCGTCCTCTGCAAAGGACAGACCACCACACTTCCCGCCACCGCATATCACGGGAGGCGCATCTACAGCACGGCTACGCGTACTGACGTACAACGTGGGCGGCATGGCTTCGGACCTCTACGATGTTTTTGCGCAGTGGCTCAAGAGCCAAACACAGGCGGAGATTATTTTTCTGCAAGAGCTGCACTGGGGATGTGGGCGTACTGAGGGAAGCTGGAAAATTGATGGCTGGCAAATCATTGTTTCGGCGGACCCTCACAACCGATACAGCGGGGTTGGCATTTGCATACACCCCAAACTGGTGAACACGTCGGAGATCACCCAAGTGGTCTGCATACCTGGCAGGATCCTGCACGTTCAATGCAAGCAAAAGGACAAGACCCTGGATCTGGTCTCAGTGTATCAATGGGTTTGGCAGGCACACAAGCAAGCAGAGATCGAGGCCAAAAGACAGCGCGTCTGGACGGCCTTGGGCAACCTGCTGCAGCGCCTGCCGCAAAGGCATCTTTTGATCATTGGAGCAGACCTCAACTCCAAGTGCTGCTCCATTCCTGGCCTGGTTGGACGTGGACTCTTGAGACAGGCACGGCAACATGCTGACCCAGAACTTGCGGAACTCTTGACGGGGAACTCGCTGGTTATGGCAAACAGCTGGGGCAGTGCAAGACCGGGGCAGAGCCACACCTTCAGCAATGGCGACCATCGATCGCAGCTGGACTTTATAATGGTCAGGCGAGGGGTCGCAGATCGACTCACGAAGGAGGCAAGGCCAATCCATCTGGACCTTGCACCTTGGCGTCGTGGACCGAAGCACAGACCTGTGGCCGCGTCGGTACCTTTCCTTGCAGGCTGGTGTTTCAAAAAACGGGCAACCGTCCCCCGAGGACCCGAATACTCCCTGCGTGATCTTAGACAACATGTAGTGGATAATACTCCGCTTGCGCAAACACTGAAGCAACAGGTTGAAGTGCTGGTAGCTGCCTCTGACCCGACCCAGGACCTGCTGCACCTTAACACCCAAATCCTGAAGCTGTGCAAACAATACTTCCCCAAAAAACCTAGCAGCCATAAACTCCCCAGTCGCGACCCCGGAACTGCTACCGCTATCACGCACATGTGGCAGGCCCATGAAAACCTTCGGGCACCCCGGCCGGTAGGGCAGTTTGCGAGAGCTTCCGTAGCTGTGCAGCGACAACTTGCTTTCGAGGATGCGCATAGGTCTGTCAAGCAATCTGGTAAACGCGCTAGACGGCAATGGCTCGAATCCCAAATCGAACGAGCTGAACTTGCTGCCCAAAAGCATGACCAGGCTGAGGTCTATAGGGTGGTCTCTCTGCTCGCACCCAGAAAGCAAAACTCCTCTGTTTATGTGAAGTCCCCCGAAGGGCACCTCCTGAGCAGTTCGGAACAGTTTCAGGCCATCTACGACTACTTTAGCAAGGCTTTCAGTAGGTCACAGGAATTTCAGTGTCCCCCCATATCGACACCCATCACCTACGACGAAGAGACCATCAAATCCGCAATCTCTCGACTCAAACTTGGCAAAGCTGTTCCGAAGCTAAGTGTGCCAGCCGAGATCTGGAAATTGTGCCCAGATGCGATGGCTCGCAAGTTTTGCAGCCTGCTCGAGACTAGTCAGGCAGGTGGCCAAAGACTGCCAGAGCAGGTCACCGACTGCAGCCTGGCGCTGCTGCCAAAGCCTAACAAGGCAGGCAGGCAGCCACAGGACCTCCGCCCCATAGGACTCCAAGACCCTAGTTCTAAGGTTCTAGCCACCCTGATAAGGGATCAGGTAGTCGAGCAAGCAGGGCACACCCTTCGGCAATGCCCCCAGTTTGCATACAGCCAAAACCGCTCCATTGAGGAAGCCATAGCCAGGGTGTCCATGCACTGCCGTAGAGTTCGCCAGGCATTAAAGGACTCCGTGGTTAGTGTCAGCCAGAAGCGCGCAGGGCGGAGTGAAGCCACCTGTGTAGGGGGGTTGATGATCAGCCTCGACCTCAGCCGTGCCTTCGACACCTTACCCCGGCATATCCTGCAAACTGCACTCGCGTACGTAGGGGTAGACGCGCCTTTGCAAGAACTCATCCTCAACATACATGAGCAGTGTAAGTACAGTGTTCAGCACGGTGGGAAAACAGGCCAATTCCCCATGGAATGTGGAGTTAGACAAGGCTGTGCACTCTCTCCAACGCTGTACGCTGCCTTCACTGTATGGTTCCATAGCGTCCTTAGTGATAGAACGACTAAGGAATGGGCCGATAACCTTGTCACGCTCTATGCAGATGATTCTCACCTTGCTTGGGAGATACACACCATAGCCGAACTAGGTTTCGTAAAGAGATGCGTGCAAGCCACTTTTCAGCTGTTCAGTGAATGCAGCATGACCGTAAATGCCTCCAAATCCACGGCGGTAGTCTCTCTGCGAGGCAGCGCGGCCCACCGGTGGCTACGATGCAACAGCCAGAAAGTGCAAAATCAGCCCTACATTAACTTTGGCAGCCCGCACCAACCCATCTGGATCCCTAGGACCCATAGCATGGTTTATCTAGGCATCGTTGCATCGTATGCCGGGTTCGAGCTGCAGACGCTGCGACACCGTTTACGTAGTGGTGCCCAAGCCAGGCAACGGCTGGCCAGGTTGCTGCACTCCAATGTTTTGAGCTTGTGATACCGGCTCCGACTCTACAGCTCATGTGTCAAAAGCACCATCCTATATGGCCTACACTCTGTCGGTGTGACCACGACGGTGCTGCAACGCTTGGAATCCTGGGATGCACGTGCACTGCGCGCTATCGCCCGCTCACCTGTGCATCTCACGCGGGAATCAAACCAAGCCTTTAGACACCGCCTTAAGGTTGACTCTCCCACTAGCACCCTGCATAAGCTTCTTAAGAACAGGGTTGCGAAGCTAGGGGAGCCGTGCTGCTTGCAGCTGTTCACGGAGCAACTGCGTTTCCTGCAAGAGATGGACAGTGCGGCCACAGCTGCCACCAGCCGGTCAAGCGTAGTGCCAATCACTCCCGTAGATGGTGAATCCTGCTACATCTGTGGTCAATACTTCCCCAATCGGCGAATTCTTTTAGCCCATCTCTCCCGTAAGCACCCCGAACACATCCCTCCCAGTAAGCCTTCCGGCATCGATAATCGCCAGTACACTGCCCATACGGTTGACGGCATGCCTAAATGTAGGCACTGTGGAGCTGAATTTAAACGTGTAGAAGGGCTAAAGAAACACCTCAAAGGAGCGTGCACGGTGCTTTTCCCGTCGGGCCGTCCTGCGCCAGTGGCGGGCTCTGCCAGTGAGCAGGGAACACAGGTACTTCCCTCTCACGAGGGGCTGCTAGGTCGCACCCCTCAGGCGGAGCCCAGCCAGCCACTGTTGGAAGAGCCGGATTTTCAGGCCTCGTGCAAACGGAACTGGAAGGAAGTCTTCCGTACGCCGAGATATGCCTTAAAGCTGAAAAATTACTGTGCCATCTGCAATCAATGGATCTCCATGAAAGGACCTGGCACAAAGCAGCACATCCGGCTCATGCACAAAGCACATGCCGCGCTCCATGCCGAAGCAGTGGCTCGCCAAACCACGATAGGTCTCGTAGGCCTCAGCCCTTGCCGGTACTGCGCGGAAGAGTACAAGAACCCACGTGCGCACCTCAAACATTGTCCTGCCTTGTACCAAGCAAATCTATGTGGCCTCATTCTTCGTGCCCAGGCGAATCACGCAGCAGATGACCGAGGACGCGCAGCCGAGCCTAGCGGCCAAGGAGGTCACGGAGTTCTTCGGGGGGAAGAAGGACGGAGACCAGGAAGCAATGGAAGCGGAGGAAAGCTGGGACCAAGAGGGCAGGAAGCCCAAGTGGAGGAAGCCGGAATGGGGTCAGGGCAAGGGCTCACACTGGTGGGGAGGCGCCCAGAAGCGAGGCTGGGAGGCTGCTCAGAGCTCCGGACAGACGGAGTCAGCCATGGACTCCCAGACGGTGGAGCTACTCAAGGCTCTCACCAAACTCTCGCTGAAGCACGAGGCAGAGTTAGGCCGCATGCGTCCCGACCTGGGCTTCATGGCTTTTTTCGACGTCAGCGACCACGGCTACCTGTCCCAGCTTCGGGCTACTGCACTGGACTGGCAGGAGAAATGCGAGCAGGGCCTCGTGAAGAGCCCACTCCGCCACATCCTGTTCATTTGCTTGATCCGCGAGTTCCGCACCCGCCTCCAGGCCTTGATGAACGACGAGGAGAAACTTCAGAAGGCCCACACCATGGAGTGGCTGGTCGAGGGCAACACAGCCCTCAATCCCCGCTGGCAGTACTTTCAGTGGAACCCCACATTGAAAGCACAGGAAGTGGCGAAGGACACGCCTCCGATCGGCCATATGGACCTGCTCTCCCAGCTGGACATCCTGGAGCAGCACGTGACCACGGGCAACAACCTTACCAGGTTCCAGGCCGTCCGAGGGCTGGAAGAGGAGTCCCAAAACGAGGTGGAACCCTTCATGATTTCTTTCGGGTTCAGAGACCCGACGTCACACCAATGCCACGCGGCCATGACCCGCATCAGCGGCTGCGCGGCCACCAAGATCTTGGGCTTCCGGGTGAGGCCAGAGCGAGCTGCTCGTCAGCCGTGCGCGAAGCTGGTCGCAGATGCATATCTTCAGACGAAGTCTTGCGACTGGAAACCCAGCAAGCCACGGGGCCAGCGCCAGACACAGGCCGCCAACAAATAGAGGCCACGCAGTGCACAGTCCATGATGCAGTCAGGATGCGAGCCCAAGGGACCCCGCAGCTCCCAGTAGCACCCCTGCAAAATCCTGGCCAACAATGCTACATAAACAGCTTCATGCAGGCCCTCAGCTGGATTGGCGAGCTCACTGGAGCACAGGCTGCCTGCCAAGGCCTGTGCAAGGCGGGCCTGCAACCATTGCTTGCCAAAACTCCACTGACGATCACATCCCAACTGCACTGGCACCGCATATTCCGTGAGTGGCCTAGGCCTAATCAACAGCATGATGTGTGTGCTTTCGCCAGCTTCGTTATACAACACATCAAAGCTGGGGCTTTTCAGGGTCGATGGGAAGCGCGGCAACCCGGCACGGCAGTGTGCAATGACGCAGGCGACTTGACATCGCCGCTCCGACTACGCCTTTCACCGGGAGGCCTGCAAGCCATGATTGACGAATGGCACCAGCAGCCTGCCACACATGCAATAGTCTGTCATTCCGGTGTGCTAATGACCCAACTCAGCCGGTACTCCACGAACGATAGACTAAGTAAGGACCCTACACCCATCCCACTGCATCCTGGACAGGTGTTGCGGATACCCGTCTTCTGCAGTGACGCGGGAACTGCAGTGCGTTATGAGGACTTCGTGATAGGAGCTGTCATCCTACATCTAGGACAGAAGGTCAACGAAGGACACTACCAAACCTATCTAGGTCATCCGGTGCCTCTAAGACCCGTCCTCCCCTGGATAGAATACCTCTGCGACGACTGTAAGCCCCCGCGTAGAGCCAATGCCCAAGATAGGATGCAAATGCAGACAAACTCCTATCTTGCGGTGCTTATACGCTGTTAGCCCGGATCGCGGAGGGCAGCATAGGTCACTGCCCTCAGCACGGCTAGGTCGCCGTGCAACGCGTTACCGACCTGAGTTCCATAGTGGCCTCGGTTGAAGCACCGATGGCCCGCACAGCTGACGTCCCGAAAGCAGCCCGTCAACAAGTATCTCTACCTACAGCCAAGTTTCTTAACGTTTTTCCATGCCTATCGCTTGATGCTGCCACTTGCAAATCCGACGATGACACCAAGGCCCTGCACAGCCTATGCACCTGGGTAGCTGCCTAGCTCAAACAAAGCCTATAGGGAGCCACTCTCTTGTTTCTGCGGGCCCAGTGGCCGGCCCCTCAGTGCAAGCCTGCACACTGCACAGTCGCGATGAGCCCCGCCTGCAGAGTACGACGGAACACACAGCAACCGGCTTCAGTTATAGGGTAGCCGCCGGGCTCAACACTGCTACCCTGGTCGTAGTTTCTTGTAGCTGCAACTGCGGGGATTCCCACCAGACGCATGGCCCAGCAGTTCCAGCTCCCATGGGATGTCTATCAAGATTCCCTAGCCGAGCACCTTTTGCGGGGAGCGTACAGCAGCCTGATGTTACAACATACAGGACAGCCTGCCCTCCCTATAGTGGACATGGCGGCCTTCAATGATATACTGGCGCACGCTGCCACGGAGCTACCGGCAGACAAGCTCCACCAGCTGCACCAATATGCAGGCCAGCTGTGTGATGCTATGCCAGCCCTTCATGGACCCAGAATGCCTCCTGCGATGCCATTGCCTCCCACACCGATACCACCCGCTGAACAGTTTGCGCACGATACGCTGGGCGATGGAGGGCATGAAGGATCTCTCTGGAGCGCAGTCCGCCAGGCAATCTTGCTCCTCAACTTTGAGAAGGCCAGGCATGGTAAACTCAGCGAACAATTCCATGCCAGAAGCTTCACGGTGGGCGCTTTCTCCAAACATGCCTTCGTGGGGATCTGCCGGGGCACACTGCGATACCCGAGCCTGTGTCGGCTCCTGAATCGCCTCGTCATCCATGTGCTACCACATCATTCCTGGACGAGCGTGGTGCTTCACCTCAACTGTCTTTTCCCGCCTCACAAAGACAGTGGCAGCGGGCCCACCCCGAATGCAATGATAGCCCTCACCTATTTCGAAGGCGGCGACCTGTGGGTTCAAACCGCTGACGGGGATGATTATCAGGAGATTGACGGGCACATGGTGCGCGGATGTCTCTACAAGCTGCAAGACTGCGCCACAGTTTTCTCAGCACACAACCAGCTCCACTGCACCACACAGTGGAGGGGAGGGAACCGCATCACCCTCGTGGCCTACACCGTGAGGAACTACTACTCCCTGGGAGAGCCACTGAGGCAAACGCTGGATCAGTTGGGCTTCTGCCCACCATCGCGGGAGCAACTACCCAAACCACCAGCGGTGCCATTACTGCCGCCGATTCTCTACGATGGAGTCTAGAGCAACGGCATGCCTGAGCTCTTGCTGGGTTTCCAGGGATCATTTTCATCATTTGCAAGGGTCTCTGCCTGCCCTAACCTTCCCCTGCTACTTGATGCACCTCGTTCCAATCTGCCTGGTAGTGCACACTCCTCACACTGAACCTGCAGTTTGCGCTTGAGATAGAGCTTGAGTTTGAGCCTGTGACCATAACGTAACCACGCTGCCCTCTCCCACTTCACAAGCTTGGTTTCTCCTGAATTTGTACAGCCTGGCCTAGGCTATGGCCAAGCCGTGACCCTATGTCAGGAAAAAGGACAGACCAACAGTGAATTCAGACATGAGTGCCGAGTGGCATCAAAACCTCACCACGTGCCGTGCAGCAAGATGCAGCGCGCTGCCTGAAAGCCGCACCCCGTGCCCAGCTCTCCACCCCTCTGCGCTTGCACGCTCAGGTCTGGATGGATTCCTGGCTGGGCGTCGATGGAGGCCGGCTGCGACACTGCAGTCGTCGAGGGTGCGAGCGGCAATACTCCAAGCTGCATAAGCCCTTCTGCTGCTCCGGATGTGGCAGTGGACAAGGGTATCACACACGTCGCTGTGACCGACATCAGCGGCGACATGCACAGGCGGGCCAGCGGATGGCACGTAGAATGCCAACCGAGTGCCTCAACGAAGGCTGCACCAGACAAGCTGGCGTAGGGCACTTGACATGCTGCTCCAGATGCACTCCAGGCGGATATGTGCATACCCGGCGCTGCAACCTGGTCATGGGCCGCATGATTCCTCCTGGGACCGATGCACCTCAGAGGGATGCCACACAGCAGCAAAGCCATGATCAGCCGACTGCAAGCCGGGACCCTGCAATGCGAACCGACAGCTCTGAAACGAACTATCGGCCCGCTGCAGTATCCCTCGTGCATGGACAGCAGATGATCCCAGCTACCGAAACTCTGCAGGCTATACCGGCTCCGGGCACTGGCACAATGGCCTCTTCTTCATCCTGCCACATGCAGAGCACGGATATGGAGCCCCAGCAGGTCGATCAGCCGGATGCCGTAGCCACAGATGTCGATGCAAGTAGTGCGCAGCATGATGCTATGGATCCTTTTGTACAGGGCTGTGTTATTGAACTTGACGAGCTTGACTAGGAGGATGCCAGATATGGCAAGGTTGTCCACGGAGCCACAAATGTGGTGCGGCCTAGAGCCGCCGGATCAAAGGTCCGTCCTTCGTCAGACGCCACGGATCGGCCCGACGAGTGCAATGCAATACTACTACTACTACTACTACTACTACTACTACTACTACTACTGCTACTCCTACTCCTACTACTCCTGCTGCTCCTGCTGCTCCTACTTCTCCTACTACTCCTACTACTCCTACTTCTGCTACTCCTACTATTCCTACTACGAGTGCTACTCCTACTATTCCTACTCCCCACCCCTACCCCGACCCCTACGCCTACTCCTACCCCTAGAAACAATGCAAAAGGCTGCCTGACCGACTTGCCTTGTTTGAGGAGCTCAAGCAGAGCCTGGATTTGCTAAGACGGTTGGAGCCTTACGGAGGCCATGCAGGATGTCTTCTGTCCATGGACTGTGGTCCCGAGGGTTCGTGACCTCTTCGAAAAATACGGGCTGGGCGATGCCTTCAAGGTCCGAGTCCTTGTTTAGCGCGGAGGGAGTCTGTAGAGCCGGATGACAGTTGGCAAGGACCCTGCGTTGCTGGAAGAGATCCTGTCAAGATACGAGGCTGGCTCATGGAGTTTCCTGGCCCGGCAGGGCATGGAGGTTGATCGCAGAGCAAACGCGACCTGCAGGGACTGCGCAAAGCCTTTGAAGAATATGGTTTCTCGGAGCTGTTCGAGGTGCTCCTTGCTTCATGTCATGCTGTTCATTACTCGGAGTGGGCAGTTGACGAGATCAGAGGAAGTTTGACTTGACATGGGATGTGGGATGAGACGGGTTTCAGAAGATGTAACGAACAAGTCGGCGCTTTTCAGATCGCTCACTCAGACTGTTGAGTCATGATATCCACATTGAGTGGTCAGAAAAGCATAAGTATCATACCATGTGAGGTTATGTCGACAATGGTGTCCAGCGACGCGGTATGTAAACCCTACCGCAACAGCACCGCGACTCCTTGGAGGATCCATACAACCTCAAAGGCTTTTTGCGGAACTATGCCAAGCTGCGTCAGGTGGTTCGCTCAGTAAAGCCTTGGCAGCCAAGCCCAGCGCAGCTTCATGCATTGGAGGCCTTCAAGGACTTGGGATTGGAGTATCTTCTGGACAGCGCTGCCGCAGCTCGGCTCGTTGACGTTTGGACAAGTCAAGCCTCGTGGCGGCTTCGATTCCAGGCCATGCGGGATTTCCTGGCAGGCCACACCTCTGGAGAGAAGGAGCGAGAGCCAGATATTGGCAGCTGGAGTTGAGGGAAAGCCGCGGCGTTCAGCATGAATGCAGCCCTTGAAATTGCAGGAGCTTCTCGATCTGCGGGCCAAAGCGTCGAGGCTGGATGAGGCACACCGGGACGTTCCCAACTTCTGAAGCGACTCGCATTGGATCCGTGAGTTGATCTTTGTGTCCAGGCCGAGGAGAAGCTGAGACGCAGGGACGAGGAGCTCGCCATAGGCTCATTTGTATTGAGGCTGCGAGACATGGAGGCAGCTGGATTGCATGTGTTTGGTGGCGTGCGTGCATGAGGCCAGAGCGCGAGAGGAGGCCAAGCAGATGCGCGATCGGCAAGGGGCACAGCTGCAAAATGCCGTAAAGGCCTTGCCTGAACCCTAAACCCTTAACCGTTCTTGCCTAGCAGAGGTCCCAATAACAGGCTCATTCTGGTAAGGACTTCTAGCTGTCATGCAGTTGGAAAACGGCCCATAAAACAATTAAAACCCTAAACCCTAGACCCTAAAATGAACTTCCACCGAGGCTGGCGGCCTTCGAAGCCATTGGAGACCTCGAGTCGATAAAGAGGTGGAAGAGTGTGGCTTGGAGTAAAACAGCTGCAGTTTTTAATTCCTCGTATGTGGATCTACTAGTTAGTAGTAGATGATGAGTGTTATTCCTCTTATGGATCTACTAGTTACGAGCATAACGGTGATGATGATCAGTTTTGATACTAGCATTCTTATGATTCTACGATTATGATATATATATATATATATATATCTATATATATATATATATAATGGTCATGACGATGCTTATGATTGCTGTTGTGATGACTACTTACTACCAAGACTAAAAAGCCCCGAGCTCGCCCTGGCCGCGGCCATCGCTGCTCTGTGACAGGAGGCTTCCGAACTGCGGGCGCTCATGCGAGCCAAGGCCGTAGGGTTTAGGGTTTAGGGTTTAGGGAGCAACAACAAAAGTAATGACAGTAAGGGTTTTCCCGGATAATGCTGATGATTACGACGAGAATGCTAATATTGATAGCAACGCTTGAAATGATAGTCATGGCAACGATAATAGCTTGGACAAGCCCCGTATCCCGAACCGCCAGGGCAACGTGGATAGTGAGTTGGCAGAGCTCCGTGCTATGCTGGAAGAGAAGGCAGAAGCAGTTCGCACTTGATCGGTGACTGATGGCCACTCCCTGGAAGGAGCGCGAGCGCCAAGAGGTTCGGACTTTGCTTTCTCGGTGCATTGTGGTGTATCGTGGTGTGCTGTAGCAGGATGTTTTTCGTGAAGAAAGTTGGATCGTGCTGCCACAAGCTGGCTCAAAGCTTTTGCTGCAAACACTGCTTGGCGTCCTTTTCAAATCTCTCTTCAGTCATGTCGTGGCTCGGCTGCAACACGCAATATACGCAATTGAGCAAACTTCAAGCACTCAACCGATGCTAATTCCGGGACTTCGAATTGGGCTGCGGTGCGCACATCTCGAATTGGGACATCCTGGTGCCATATGCATTCATGTGCAACGCTGTGGGATAAGTCGTCTCGTATATGACAGGGAGACTTGCGGGCCCACGGGTCAGAGTTGGTTGCTGCATGGTGATTCTTCGATACGTTATTGTAGAAACTGTTGCAGTGGCAACATCCGGATGATCGTGTTGCAGTCCCTTCCGAGGTTCTGGGACATTCCGGGTATGAAGGCCTGCCAGTCTTGCAGAGCAAGGTGCTGAAAAAAGCATGTCCCCAATCACCCTGCCAAGGCAGGCGTCGTGACCGGAGACCTTGCGTGGGCGCTTCTCCAGCATGCCAAGGCAAGATCTGAATTCTTGGGGCTTCTGGGGAGTCCAGCAATCCCTAAACCCCCAAAATGTATGCCTCGGAACCCTGCCTGAAGACCCAGCCGTGATGCCTTCGGAGGCCAACAAGTATGCCATCCCTGCCTTCAACTGCACCAGCCGGGGCCTCGGGAGCCTCCGCGCCTTTCACCTTTTTGCCCCTGGCAGAGAAAGAAGCGGAGGCTCCAGCGTCATCAACTCGGTGCTCGAAGCTGGCAAGGCCCAGGGTCAGAGTAGTCAGAGTAGTCAGTTGCAGTTCACGGGTTTAAGAACCCCTAAGCCCTAAACTTCAGGGGTTTAATAACCCTAAACCCTAAACCCTAAACGCTTTTAAGGGGCCGGGCTCATGATCCGAATGGTCAAGTTGCGGGTGAACTGCTCGTTCCTGCCCGTCTGCTGCGCAGGAGTTGAATCGACCTGTCATGATCCAGTTTTCCGAGGGTGGTGCTGCCTTTGCACCTTGGCTTCTGAGAGAACGGAGGGCGGAAGCAATCCGAAACGGCAGCTTTGGTGAGGTCGCAGGAAAGTCCCTGCCCAATGAGAAGGGCAAGCTGCAGGCCAGTCTGCTTGCAACTGGACAGGAGCCACAAAAAGTACAGGTCCTACCCGATTTTTGCCGAAGTCTTGCCGAATCCTTTGAGGCTCAAGCCAGCGTTTAAAGAGCCTAAAGCACGGCTCCGATTAGAGATTTCTGTGGTACTTCCTATGTGCGAACTTTGGAGACAGTGGACTGAGGTAGAGGTCGTCTCCTTAGTCGCCCCCCGGTTCTGACTTTGGACTTCGGCTATGCGCCTCTTCTTGGTCAGGTCTTTTGTGCTGGGTGTCGAAATCAGTGCGGAAGCCTCAGCTTCTGAAGTGCAGTTCTGCTGACATTGGCCCCATGTTTCTCAGGTGATCAGAAGTGTGTCATCGACAACCATGAGGCAGGCACCAAGTCCCTAACCCCTGGCATCGCAAGTCCCCTTCTGCTGTCGGAGGTGGAAATTCTTCAAGGCCCTCTCACGGAGGGCGTCGACGTCTAAGATGTTTGTGGAATCTCTCGCATTGCAAAGGCTGCTTTCACTTCCTTTCTCAGGGGCCTTCGTACGCTGAGAACTGCTGCCAGCAAATGCGGCCAGCGAGCATTGGAAGCCCCTTTGCCACATCTGGATGTTTTGGTTTGCCTGCGGCACGGGGATGTGATGCGGACGTGCCACAGCAGGCTTGTCCAGTGCCGAGATGTGTTCGGCCAAGCTGGTGGAGAGGCGGGGACCAAGCCCAGAGTTTATAGCCAAGCAAAGAAAGTCTTTCGCCTGCCACAGGAACCGCACAGTTAGTATGTCCAGCAGACCCGGGCCCGAGTGGTCGTCGATGCCTCAAGCCTCTGAAGCCTCTCAAGCCTCAACCGCTGTTATCTTTAGAATCTATATATAAGGGAGCTCATGGTCCTGCCCAGGTCCGAAACCCTCTCTGTCCTTCTGAGCCCGCGGCTGCTTGCATTTTCACTGCCAGAGTACGTTAACAAGCACCACCGAGGAAGTGGTAGCCACCTGTGCACCACGCGCTGAGCCTCTAATTCGAACCTGCATGGGACAGCCTGTTGGCCAATTCGTCGGAAGAAGATAGTAATAATAATTAGTAGTAATAGTATTAGCAGTATAGTAGTATAGTACTATAGTAGTATAGTAGTATAGTAGTATAGTAGTATATACTTCCTTTTTTCAAGCTGATGTTCCGGGCAGTTCACGCTGACATCGGAGTTATGACCGGCCAGGCCTCTATCCTGGGAGCTGTTGCCGGAGCTCACTTTGTCCGTGCAGTTGCTCCTGCTTACGGCATCCCGGTCATTCCCTGCCTGCTTACTGGTGCTTCACAGACCTTGAGCCCTCGGCCTAAAAGCCCTACACCCGGGAGCCCTAAACCCAAAACCCTAATCCCAAAACGCTAAAGGAGTTTTCAATTCTAAATTCCTGGCCAGGTGATCGTGCACTCCGACCACTGCGCCAAGAAGCTGTTGCCTTGGTTCGATGGCGCCGCCCTCAAAGACAGAGCCCCTGAAGCCCCCAAGCCCCAAGTGACAAATACTCCCTTCACCGGAGTATGAAGACCCACCCTATATTCAAAATTGTTTTCGGGGAGACTCTGGCCCGGAACGCGCCGGAAGACAAGTTGTTTAGAATGGCCGAGGCTAGGCGCTGCCAGGGAGAGACGGATTGCCGGGCGGGTGGGACGTTTGAATAGCAGGGGGAATGGATCGACACCCAAAGCCCTCAATCCCTACAGCCCTAAGCCCAAGCCCTTATAGTATCCCGTGCAGTACCTTCATCGTATCACTTGCAATATCCTTGCAGTGCCCTTAAAGGAACTTTTTATAGAATCCCGAGCCGAGTGCTTCCATGCCTTGCTTAGGCATGCTCGAAGCCGACGAGGCATTCTTCAAGCAGCATGGTGAGCCCCTCTTCTCTTCGCACATGCTGGACCTGTCCGAAGCCCATTTTAGCAGGGCTTCAGGCTATTATTATTTCGGGCTTCAGGTTTGTATCGGCTTGTAGGGTTTTTAGGGTTTTAGGTCAAGGCGGGAGTTCGGGTTTATGTCCGAAGCTAGGAGACCTGCTTTCCCACAACCATCCCATGGTCATCAACCCTGAACACGAAACCCTGAACTCGAGAGGAATACGTTACTGCGACGCTGAGGTCCGAGGAGCCCGATGAGGAGAACATTGCCATCTGCGCAAAGTAAGAGCCCGGCTTTGGGGTTGCTGAGGGCCTTCCGGCTCAAGGGTTTACAGGTTTAGAAGGAGGGTGCGAGGGTGAACGCATCCTTTGTCTCCTGCTGCACAGGTACTTGACCCGCATGGCCCCCATGAAGCAAATCTTGGATGCTGAGCTTGATTTGATAGACGGTGATTTCTGCGACCTACATCACGAACCCCAAACCTTACGTCATAAACCCTGCTGGCTTAGGAGATGGAGATTGGAATCACTGGTGGAGTGGAAGATGGCGTTGACAACAGCGGAGCCGCCAAGGCTTGTGCAAACCTGTCCCGGTACTGTGCGGGCAACTGCTGTCACTCCTGTTCAGGAGAAGCTGTACTCCACGCCTGCGGATGTGTTCGCGGTCTACACGGCCCTGAATCCCATCTCCCCGATGTTGCTTGGCTGCCTTTGGGCCGTGCTCAATGCTATGCAGTGCTTGCAGATAATAAAGACCAACAGCCTCGTTGAGACACTGAGGAGACCTTATTTGAGCGTGGCTTCTGTCGTCTATGGAAAACTCTTAGAAACAGTGATGAGCAGCAGTGCATCAGCAGTCATCAGCAGTTGTTGAGCATCCCCGTACGGTCCCGGCAACCTTTCCCGAACTCGAGCGGCGAGCTCTGTTCTGAAACTTCGTGACACCGTGCAAGGTTCACCATCGCGGCGGCTTTCGGCAACGTCCATGGCGTTTACAAGGCTCCCACCCTTTCCCCTCCCGGCCCTTAGAACACCACTCTGCAATCCCTGAGCCCCAAAGGCAAAAGCCCTGCACTTCGAACGCCTTGAACCACTGAAAAGCCGTAACCCCAATCTCTCAAGACCGCACCTTGAACCCCACATCTTCGAAGCCCGAAACCCCGGAAGCCCTGAAAGCCCGGAAGCCCGACATACCACGGCTGTGAGAGATCCTCTTTCTTCGGAGTTCTCCAGGCCGGAAACGTTGTCCTGAAGCCTGAGCTGCTGGAGGACCCCTTAGCACTCCATGGCCGTCTTCGGTGCCGGGCACCCTGTTCTTCTTCTTCTTCTTCCTGCTGCTGCTGCCGTTGCTCCACGTGCCGAATGTACCCGTGCCGTAGGTGTTCTCGCCGCCTCCAAACGCACGTTTTTTCAAGCGCCGAAACACTCGGTCGGTGTTTCGTGCCGAGAACATCGGTATTTACGGTGCTTCCGGAACGCCTCAGAAAAACCTGTTCTTGCCTCCGCTTGTCATGATTGTCCTTATCCTATGGAAGATGGTTTCCAACCGTGCGACCAGCAGCCCCAAGCCGTTCGACCATGCTCAGAAGCCTGCGAGAGTTCGCTTGCCCGGTGCTCCCAGGGTCAGAGTTCGTCCAGGGTTCGGAGGGCGACCTCAAGCAACCATCGAGAGCAGAGTGAATCTCACCACTCAGTATGCTGCCACCATCTGCTTCGTTCTGTATGCACGGATGCCACCGGCTTTTGCGGTGGAGGCCGCCGCCCCAAATTCGGTGGCTGGACAGGACATGCAGGTCTACGCGCGTGAGCAGATCAAATCCACGACAGGACAGGACATTGAGCGGCAGCCGCCTCAGCATAGCATCGCGTAGCTACATGACAACCGAAGGACCCCAGCCACTGGCCCATGGCCCCACGGTGTTTCCAGGGTGCCTCAGTGCCTATTCAGGCCTTTGAACTTTGTCTTCCACGGGGGCTCCGGATCTGAGAAGCATCACATCACCACCGCCGCTGCCACAGAGCTCGCTTGATGTGGTTTGTACATGCATTTGCAAGCACATATACATATTTACGCCCACATACAGATGCATAGGTTTCATGCATGGTATAACCTTCTCATATGTATGTATACACATACGCACACACTGTGCATTACGTTCTTGGTTTCAGGCACTGAATGCGGGAGTTGTGAAGATGAACGTGGACACCGACACGTACCAGCCTCGGATTCGAAGCTGAAGCTGGGACGTGGACCGAGTGGCAGCGTCTGCATCTTTGCCCCTATAAACCCTAAACCCCAGGCAGTAGAAAGGGAGGCTATTGTACTTGAAACCCAGGCAGTGGGCCTACTGGGAGGGCCTTCTCAAGTTCTACAAGGCGAAGGAAGGCCTTCTCCTCGGTTCTTTGATCCGCTTTGGACCCCGAAGGAAGCCTTGTCTCCACTTTCGAGGTTACCTTCAGGGGCAGATCGGCAACCCGGAGGGTGAGGACAAGCCAAACAAGAGCTGCTCGTCAGGGAAGTTCGGGGTGTAGGGTTTGGGGTTTGAGAGCTTAGGGTTTACGATTTGGGGGTAGGCTTTATGTACCCAGGTCATCTTGTGACCCTGGCTCAGGCTTCTACGACCCGCGCAAATGGATCCGTGAATGCGAGAGTTCCATGGTGAAGCGAGTGAAGGACCCTGTTGCTACATCCCTGGAAGCCCCAGCACCTACACCCCATAATGCCGTAACCACCGAGTTAACCTCAATACACTCAAACATAAACTTAAACCCTTTTCGTAGGCTTGTTATTTTTTTGTAGCGTCGCATGACACTTGTTGCTCCCGCCTCGCACAGAGCAGCGCTCTTGCAGGAGAGCTGCGCAGACTTGGCGAGCCTTGGTGGGACCTCAGGGTCTAGGAGTCTAGCATGTAGCTTCACGGTTAGGGATGGTTTAAGGTATGGCTGAGGTTTTCGGAAGACACACATTTAAGATTTAAGGTCTGAGATGTTTTACGGTTTAGGGTTGGGCTCCCGGGTGTAGGATTAGGGGAGTGGGGGCATGTACACTTATCATCACCTCGCCTTCCTGCTTCCCAAGGAACACCAACTGAGCCGATATGCTGCGACGGCATTGGGCACAATTGTTTTGAAGCTTTCAGCTTCGAGTTTGAAGGCATTCAGGTGACGAAGGTTCGAGTGATGTTTCGCACCTCCGTTAATCCTGTTTGCTCTGGCCGGGCTCGAGGCATGTTCAGTCCTTGCATCGTTCCGTCACTGCCAAGAGGTGGAGAAAAGAGCCTGCACGCACCTGCCTCTAGACTGCTGGATGTCTGGCAAGAATCCCCAAACCCCTAAACCCCTATGTAAACCCGAAACCGTGGCGAGGATCCTTTTCTATAGACCCTAACTGGCCTAACTCGTAGGTTCTTCATTTTAAGGAGGGAGCCCTTTCCTGAAGCCGAGCCGGGAGGCTCTGGAGCGAGAGCGAATGATGGCCATCAAGTACAAGGCCCGCTGCCCTGGGATGCATAGTAACCCCCTAGTAACCCTAAAGGCTCTATACCCCCTAAAGGCTACCTGAACCCTAAACGCAACAGCCTTTTCCGAAATACCATCATCAACGAGCATTTCTGAGCAGAAGAACCACTATCTACCCAAGGTCTTAGCAGCCCAAGGCCCCCCCAAAGGCCCGAACCCCTAGTAACCCCAATAGCCTAAAAGCTTGAACCCTTCAATGTCTAGAAGTCCTTGCTTGTATCGTGTTTTAGCGAAGACTTGCTAGAAAGCTCTTGTAGTTTTTTAGCAGTCCATTTGGAAGCCCCCTTATCATGTATGGCAGGCCTCATAATTATCCTTGCCCCTATCGTGTTCAACTTGAGCCCCCATGATGTCATAGTAACCCCCTTCTAGATGCCCTCTAGATAATCTCTTGCTTGCTCAACCTCTATGATATCATAGTAACCCCCTACTAAACCCTAAACCCTGGCAAAAAAAACCTGGCTCTACCTCGGCCCCGGCTCAGAGGAGCTAAGTTACGGAAACCTTATTCTTCAGTATAGATCCTTATTATGGTAACTTAAAATTAAGCCCCTTAAGAAGAGCCCAGCGGAGGAGCTGGACATCTTCAAGCTCGACATCATCGCCCGCGAGCTCAAGTCCTTGGACAACGAGCTCGGGCTGGTGGGCAAAGAGGCGCTGGTTCCTTGAAAGGGCTTTAGGGATTAAGGCGTTTAGGGTTAGAGAGAGCCTGAAGAAGTGTAGGGCTGAGGTTTCCTTTCAAAGAGAGCTTGAAGGAGTAAACGGGCCGTGTAGGGTTGAGGGGTTAGGTTCAGGACATCTTGTAAGCCAGATCCGAACCTCGGTATCCTCTAAAGCGTGCATTTTGCGACTTCTGTGGCTGCCACTTGCTCCAGGCTAAGTTTCTCCAACAAAGCGCAGGGCGACTGAAGGATTTTGGCGACCAGCAGCAAATCCTTCAGCCGTGTTCTCAGCTCCGGTTGTTGCAAGGCTGTCGCAGGGTGGAGGCGGTTTAGACATGTGCTGAGCCCTGGAGGCATGGAAGCAAGATGCCAGGCTCTGAGTAGGGGTACTGAATCCGGATGAAGCGTGCTGCGGTGAGGGAGGGAGGAGGAGGGAGACACATTATTGCGGAACCTGCGCACGAAATTGGCAAAGATCCGTCGGTAACCTTGTCATTGAACACCTAGGCCTATACTACATTATGTTGCACTATTTTGCATCTTTTTATAGCTAGCCCCTAGCAGCAAACTGTACAAGTCGAAGTGCAGACCCAGATCGCAAGTCAAACTCGGACTGAAGGAAGAGGATTAGTGCATTATAGTATTTCGTAGTATAGTATGGTGTACATCACCTTATATCCTTGGGCAGTATCTTCCTCCGTTGCAGATAGTATGCCTATGTATGCCTAGATCGGCTATGGTTTCCCAATAGCCGACAGTGAACCCATGCTCAGCGCAACTCTGGTTGTCTGTATTCTTACCTTCGGTTAGTAGGGAATGGAGGAATGGGGTACAATTATAACTACTATTACTACCATTCTTCCATTCCCTACTAACCGAAGGTAAGTATTGGGAGCAATGGGCACGCAGCAGCGGGCCTTGAACCAAGAGTATCTCCAGGTTGGATCAATGCGTGCAGCTTCGCTCACACATCCGGGACCGGAAGAGCTGCTGAGCATTGTCGCCATGTGTACCCGTAGCGCACGGCTCCGACTTTTTTCCACATGTTGTCACGATGCCTTCATGCAGGACGTTATCCACAAGTGCCTTTCTGAAACGCAGAAACTGCACATCGGTGCACCAGCAATAGATGATCCCCTGGCTGCCGCAAGCTCAGAACACAGCTGCTCTTCATGTCGTTCGTTTGACGACCTGACACCCCAAGCCCAGGCAGGTGAACTGAAGGATGGTGGCGCCATCTGCCCAGCTTCGATCTTGGGATGTTTTCGGATTGTGTCAGCGAGTGGTCTCGCAGGTCATGGCTGGCTTCGTTTACGAGGAGGTCGACGTGGAGCTGGCTGGCTTTTTGAACGGGGCCTCTACAAACCTTCAACCCGAAACCCTTTCAGCTTTAGCCCTGCACCCTACAACCCTAAGAAATCCGGTCCGCCCTAAACCCTATAATCTTGCAGTATGAGTATCTCTCTCTCTCTATATATATATGTATATAGATATACATACAGACAGATATGTACATCTTGTATTAGATTTTTGGCATCGTATATACAAACCGCATGTTGTGCCATGCTATGCTATGCTGTTCTGTGCACTGATGTGCTACGCTACTTGTGTGTTATGTTTCGCTATGATATGCTATGTCGTGCTATGCATGCATGAGTGCATGCATGCGTTTACGTATGTAACACTATATGTGTGTGTATCCATGTATATGTATCTATAGCTGCCTACCTATCTATCTATCTGTTGTCTATCTATCTATCTACCTATCTACCTATCTATACGTCTATCTATCTGCGTACTTATAAATACGCATTGTGAATATATTGTAAGTGCTTCGGTTTAGGGTTTAGGGTCATTGTAAGTGATTCATTAGAAGCTGCCCCCACCCCACTATATTCCTATTATACCACCATTACAGGGTGGGGGCCCCTTCTAGATGATTCAGATGGGAGTTTCCGAAATAGGGGACCCTAATATGGTACCCTGAATAGTAGGATCCTTATTATAAGGACCCCAAAATAAGGTACCCTTAATTTTCGGAAACTCCCAAACCCTAAACCCTAAACCCTAAACCCTATAGATCCCTTATAGGAACCCTTAAAGGAACCCTTATAGATCCCTTTAAAGGTACCCCTAATTTTCGGAAACTCCCTTGCCAGGCTCCAGCTCACGGGTCCTCGAAAGCTGCGCGGCTTCGCCAAGGGGACTGGGCTGGGGGGGGGGGGGGGTCATAGGAGTTTAGGGGTTAAGGGTTTAGGGGTTAAGGGCTTCGGGTCATAGGAGTTTAGGGGTTAAGGGCTTAGGGTCAATTAGGAGTTTAGGGGTTAAGGGCTTTAGGGGTTTACGGGTTTAGGGGTTAAGGGCTTAGGGTCATAGGAGTTTAGGGGTTAAGGGTTTAGGGGTTAAGGGCTTAGGGTCATAGGAGTTTAGGGGTTAAGGGTTTAGGGGTTAAGGGCTTTAGGGGTTTAGGGGTTTAGGGGTTAAGGGCTTAGGGTCATAGGAGTTTAGGGGTTAAGGGCTTTAGGGGTTTAGGGGTTTAGGGGTTAAGGGCTTAGGGTCATATAGGAGTTTAGGGGTTAAGGGCTTTAGGGGTTTAGGGGTTTAGGGGTTAAGGGGTTAGGGTCATATAGGAGTTTAGGGGTTAAGGGCTTTAGGGGTTTAGGGGTTTAGGGGTTAAGGGCTTAGGGTCATATAGGAGTTTAGGGGTTAAGGGCTTTAGGGGTTTAGGGGTTAAGGGCTTAGGGTCATATAGGAGTTTAGGGGTTAAGGGCTTAGGGTCATAAGAGTTTAGGGGTTAAGGGCTTAGGGTCATATAGGAGTTTAGGGGTTAAGGGCTTTAGGGGTTTAGGGGTTTAGGGGTTAAGGGCTTAGGGTCATATAGGAGTTTAGGGGTTAAGGGCTTTAGGGGTTTAGGGGTTTAGGGGTTAAGGGCTTAGGGTCATATAGGAGTTTAGGGGTTAAGGGCTTTAGGGTCATAGGAGTTTAGGGGTTAAGGGCTTAGGGTCATCTAGGAGTTTAGGGGTTAAGGGCTTTAGGGGTTTACGGGTTTAGGGGTTAAGGGCTTAGGGTCATATAGGAGTTTAGGGGTTAAGGGCTTTAGGGGTTTAGGGGTTTAGGGGTTAAGGGCTTAGGGTCATAGGAGTTTAGGGGTTAAGGGCTTTAGGGGTTTAGGGGTTTAGGGGTTAAGGGTTTAGGGTCATAGGAGTTTAGGGGTTAAGGGCTTTAGGGGCTTAGGGGTTTAGGGGTTAAGGGTTTAGGGTTTACGGGTTTAGGGTTTAAGGGTTTAGGGTTTAGGGTTTAAGGGTTTGAGGGCTTAGGACGAGGGTCCAGGGTTTATGATTTCGAGTTTCGGATCACGGCTTAGGTTTTAGAATTACTGTAAGGGTAGTTTAAGAGTATTATACGGGGTTCCATAAGGTTTGCTAGAAGGACTACGTATGGAAGTACATCCGCCTTGGAGTCCGTAAGCCTACTACCGATCCCTCTCATGAGACATCTTCCGGCTCGTTTCTCACAGGGGAGTTTATCCTCGTCGCACCAGCCGCCGAAAACAAAGAAGAAACAATGAACAACGAAAGGTTTTGACGGTAGACTCGGTGTCTGCAGACGGAAATGCACGATTCCAGCTCGAACGTACATGCAACTCGTTGTCTCACACGATGCCGTTTTGGGTGCGCCCTATGCTCAGCGGCACCTGAACAGCAAGAATTCACCGCCAGGACGAAATGGCCAGAGAACGCAGGATCCAGTCCGGCAGGCCCAGCACTGGTGGGAGGCTCCTTGCAAGTGCGGTTGCGGCGTGGGTGCAAAGATTCTCAGAGTTTCCAAAGAATTTGCCGTCAGGCCAACGGGTTAACTGGCGTGACGACTTCGGTCCCAGCACCTCAGGTGAGTTTGCCAAAGTAGCGAGATCATGGTTGGAGGTAGCTGTGGACTCAAGAGGTCGCGGCTGCCTGAACGCAAGTCGTACTACCACAAAGTACACGCTTGGATCCAATCCAACATCTTCGTCGGGCAGACGTGCATGTGATAACGATTAACGAATTGTCGCCCAAGGCGCATCGTTCCACCCATAGATCATTTCGAAGCAGTTCGCTTACGAAAATGCGTGCTAGGCAGCACGGTGCCGACTGCCTGCTACCAGATGCCAGTCTGCTGTGGGGTTTACCCTTCAAGAGTCTTTGGTGTGCTTTTGCTGGCAGCTGAACGACATGGAGCATCATGAATGGATTCCTGCAGCTACCAGACGTGGCAAGATCATTCATGCAGCTTAGCCAATCTTGTTAGATAATGACGTAGAGGTCAAAACGGTCATAGGGCAGTTTATAGAGTTAAACAATACATCTCAAATAGGAGGATCCTGATTACAAGGACCCCTCAACAAGGTATTGCTACTATTTAGAAACTCCCGTATGCTGGCCAAAGACAAGCCGGCTGAGCATCAAGCATCTGGCCATGCTCGTCAGCGATGCGGCTGACAGCATGGCACTTTTTGCCACTCCTTTGGGGACTAGCTCAGGCTCAAGGCACGCCTTTGCCAAAGTTCTTGGAAGGGGGCCACTAGGGTCTACGGTTTAGGGTTCACTTTAGCTTGCCATACAAAACTCGAATGGCGACGGCTCTACTGAGGGATCTTCTGCTGTGAAGCCTTCAGGTGGATTGGAACAGGCACTGGCGGAAGAGCGCGAAAGATGGTGGAATGCTGGACACACCCAGGTGCAGTTGTGGGATCATTCCTGGTTGACTCCCCGGCTCGTCTGCGGAATGCGATTCATGCGAGTGCCACCCAAATCAAGCATCGAAGGGGGCGTCTTTCTACCACTCGCAGGTATGGGAATGGGAGCCGAAGAGATCCTCGCTGCTGTCAACACGAGCGGAACAGTTCCAAAGCTGAACTCCCCAGAAAAGCTCATCGTGTGGACGTTCGATGGCACTGAGTTTCAAGAGCGTGCTCTGGCTTTCTATGCCGGTGGCAAACCCCCTATGGAAGATGTGTGGCTGCTTGCATTGATGTTGGCTGTACCTGCATCCAAGCACAACAATGTGATGTCCGGCAGCGACATGCTGGAATTTCAATGTTCCGCAATGGTGCTGCTGGCGAGTTACATGTATGCAGAGTACATGACGCTGCTGGTGCCTCCTGCAGTCTTGCTGAAGTACTTCCAGCATACCTGGGAAGTGCACAGCCGTGAAGGGGCCCCGGAGTCCGCGACGGAGATGCTGTCGCACTTCAGTTCTTTTGAGCCTTTGAATACAGCCATGAGTCAGTTTCAGCAGATCTTGCAAGCCCGGCGACAGGCCTTCAGCTGTGCAGTCTTGGGTGAAAGATCATGCCCCAACGACTTGGGGAAAGAGGCATCGATCATACGACCATTGGTCGACGTTGTGATCGTCAGATGCCAAGAAGACGTGAGCTGGGTCCTGGACTGGCTGGGAAGAGTTCTCCGGGATGAGTGGACCCCGGAAGTTGCAGGCTTACAACTGCGGCTCCTGGTTTACGAGAAGTGCTTCTCTCCAGGAGATTCTGAGACCGAAGCGATGGCCGGCCAGCAGCTGATCGACCGGCTCCTCCATCTTGGGGTGCTGCATCCAGGTGGGGACCAAGACACAGGGGCAGGTTGATATCCAAGGTGCAGTGTTTCTTCGCATGCTTCCTCACAGATAATACTGGCAAGATGCAAATGGGAGGGGGTTTCAGTCCGTCGGAAGCCAACGCAAGAACGGATAGCCTTGCACTTTCACATGTCCGTTCCGTTGCAACATCACCCGGTGTCGACAACAAAGCCGAAGCAGGAGAGTATCGTACACATCATGCATTTCAGTCGGTATGGTTCTAGATAGCAGGTAGCGTCGCCATCAACCTTGCGGAGCCACAAGGCTTCGAGAATGTGGCCTATGTGCAGCTTGGCAGTTCAGGCGGCGAAGCCCTGCCAGCGAAATCTCGCGTTATTCCCTTTTTTAGCATGAGATGCGATGCTTCACTTGGGTTCAAGTTTCGCATGCCGGAATGAGCAGTCACCACACCGGCCTCGACCACAGCGGACTTTCCGGGAGCCAAGCTGCCAGCTCGTGCTAGCTAGGCACTACTGCATGTCTCCGAAGTGGAGGGACTCAGACTTTGCTCTGTCCTCAGCTGCACAAGCCAGAAGCTCATGGGACAAATCTGCTTGATCACGGGATGCTGAGGTGATCTTTCTCCATGGCTACCCATTCGATCACACGAACGAAAAGATGCTCGACGATGTCCTGAGGCAGGGAGAGAAGGTTTGCAAAGAACTTGGCAATCCCGCGGTCTTGCAAATGCATCGTCGGCAGGTCTATGGCTCAGGGCACCTATGCAGTGCGCCGTCATGCTCTGCTATGCTCTGGTGGTGGGCTATAAGAGTCTTGTCAGTCTCTCTCTCTTGCTTAGAGGTACCGTTCGTACACTTGAACATCAAGCGCCTGCCGCGAATTGCGGTGGAGCCCTGCCTTCAAGAGCTCATCAGGCGAGGTTCTTCGTCTGTGTTCCTTGCGCTTTGAGTTGGCATGCAAAAGGCCATACCACGGGTTGTCCCGTTGCCCCGCCGTACCACAGTGCTCTGTGATGTGAGAAGTGTTGCTTCTGCGCGACACCTTGGGCCAGGCCCGCGTTGGAAGCTTGGCATGCTGATCATCAGGACGCAGATGCTGAAGGGAAGGCTTCGGTGTCAGCCGGATTGGTGGGACGAGCTCTTGCTCAGCAGGGGCTGGGGAAAGTCTAAGCGCCGCGAGCTTTCTGCACATTTGCCCTCATCTTCGGCTCAAGTGATGCAGTGCCCACTGGATGAGAAGTAGACCCCTTGCTGTGCATGCATGGGACAGGGTGGCCTGAAGGCCTTGGCATATAGATCCAGGGAGAGCATCGTGCCAAGCCAGGATCCTCTGCTGAAGGCTTCGCTGCCGGTAAATCGGATTGTACATGCGGAGATCACCCGCGATTTCGAGATCCTGCCCCAGGTGCTTGGGACTGGGTATTCTGGGGCGGTATGTTTGGCAGAGCACCGGTCCTCCAAACGGCAGGTCGCCGTGAAGCAATTTCGCAAGCGCCGCTTAAAGGAGCATCGGCTGAAGATGTTGAAGAGTGAAGTCGAGGTATACCTGCGACTGGATCATCCAAACATCTGTCGATTACTGCATGCCTATGAGGGTCGTCGGTATGTTTGGCTTGTTATGGAAATCTGCAGCTGTGAGCTGTACAGCAGGCTGTGTGAGCGGAAGGTCTATTGCGAGGAGGATGCTGCGGATGTAATGCGACAGATGCTCCAAGCTATCAATTACTTGCACCTCGGCACGCCCCAGACCTTCCCCCTAGGTTACCTGTAGCTCTTGTCTGCCAAACCCGGAGACGGATAAGGTGCGAGTGCTTGTGTAACTCGGCTTCTCTTATGCCCCTAAGTTTATTTAAACGAGGCACAGCCACAACATTGTCCACCGAGACCTCAAACTGGAAAATTGGATGTATGGAGCTCCCACGTGTCAAGATCAAGATCGCATCAAGCTTATTGACTTCGGCTTCTCCGAGATCATTCAGGAGGACACGAAGATGGAGATGCCATGCGGGACGCTGCACTACACAAGTCCGGAGGTTCTAAGCCGGAACTACACCAAAAAGTGCGATCTGTGGAGCTGCGGCGTAATCTGCTACATGCTTCTCATAGGCCGACCGCCCTTTCGCGGAGCCAACAACGCACGGATTGCCCGAGCCATCTTGGAGGGAGACTTTCCCAAAGAAGGGCGCTGGGAGTTCCTGTCCTCCCATGCGCAGGACTTTGTGATGAGGTTACTTCAGAGAGATGTGCAAAAGAGGATGTCTGCTTCTGCCGCTCTCGCGCATCCCTGGCTTAAGCCTGGTGGCTGCAGCCCATCGCCTGATATCGGTGTATCTGTTCTGCAGAGCCTGCGGACCTTTGCTCAGGGTTCTCACCTTCGGAGAGCCACCCTCACCATCCTGGCTTACAGCTTGACTTCGACCGAGTTGGAAGGTTTGGAGCAGACGTTCCTCGACTTCGACCAGACCGGACGTGGGACCGTCACGCTGGAGCAGCTAAGGGATGCCATGCAGGCTCGCCTCGATGTCTCATCGGCAGAGGTGAACCGGATCTTTCAAGCAGTCGACTTTACCCAAAATGATGAGATCCAATATACACCTTTTGTGGCAGCCTTGCTGGCCACCAGAGTCAAGCTCCATCAGGACAAAGTGCGTGAGGCGTTCGATGCTTTCGACATCGAGGGCAAAGGCTGCATCACGGCAGACACCCTCGTGCAAGTCTTCAACAGCCAACTCTGCGAAGGAGGTTCCCAAAGCTGTATTTCCAAGGAGGAAGCAGAAGAGTGGGTTCGTGAAGTGGACTTCAAGGGCAACGGGGTCATTGACTACCCTTCTTTTCTGGCCGCGATGATGGGTCGAAGTTCGAAGGGCCTTCCTTCCTCGGAGGACCTGGCGGAACAGCCGAGTATCCGAGTTTTCGAGGAGAGCCCGACTGGTAGGCCACGAGGGCTAACAGAGTCCTTCACCGCGGCCAGCTGCACCCTGCGCCTTAGAGAAGCCATCCTGGACACCTGCGACACGGACTCTGCCGGCAGCGAGAGAAGGGAGGGTCGAGGCCGAGCCAAATCATGCAACGGCCTGGAGGAATGCTCAGAAAAGGTCCAAATTCGCTTTCTCGCCTGTCCAGTGGACGAGCATTACTTTTGATGTGGGATTTGAATTTTTGCGCATTGGGATCTGGTACTTGCTCTGAAAAAGATGCAGGTGTTTAGACCCCAGTTGAGTACAGACCTACGTGGTGATCCTCAAAGCTTCTGAAAACCGTTCAGCTCTTGTATCACGGCAGGAACTGCTGAGTGAGGTGATGCCTGCGATGCTAGGTCGCCGTATGCCCGACACCAGCAAGGGCAGACCCGCCGCCGTATCAATATGTACAGCTGAACCTCAAGTCTGAGGTGGTTTGCCATAAGGCTTGACATGCTAAGCATCGTCGCCTACCCACCCTGGTTACACCAGTGACAGGAAACGAAGTGTGATTGATCAACGATCTTTCGGTTCCGCAGTGAGGGCTAGGGCCCTTATTTCTCGACAATGATTCTTGCTCGGAAAATGATCCAGTTGGTATGCACCGAGGGCTTCGCAGGCTGCTCTGAAAGGCGACGTGTGGCTTCTTGCTGGCCTGAGGAGCACGGGTCAAAGCTGGCGAAGGTGACGGATCTTCCGCTGGAGACTGAGCTCGCAGCAAGTGTGGATGTGCCCGAAGAGACAAACATCAGTATTACTGAAGCCTACCGTAGGTCTAGTTCGGAAAAGGCGCTTTTTAACCATAGACCCCTAAAGTCATTAAACCCAGTCTCGGCTGCGAGCTGTCGAATTCCAGGTTCGACCTGTCCACGTACTGTTGCACGCAGTTCGTCGTGGCGCGGCACCGGATTGCTCGAGTGCCCGACTCCTTCTGGAGTGGCTTGTCGTGCACTTGCCTCCGGCACTGATTTGATTGCCGACCTGGCGCAGCCAGTTCGATCTTTGGTCTCGGAGCTGGCAGATAGTCACGCGAGCAGCTGAGAGGCAGATTTTCTAAAATTAGTAGAGACCCCTCCCAGGCGCAGTTTGGCGCTCCCTACACGATCGCCTCAGTGTAGCGACCTTGGTCTTTTCCTAAACAGGTTGCCTTAACTGAGTGCATGACTCGTGCTGCGAACCCACCCTAAAACCCTAAACATCAGGTGAACGGAACAGCCGTGGAGGGACTTGATTGGACCTGCAGGCAACATGGTGTGCAGAATCCGCTGAGTGTTAAGCCTGCTTATACTTTCAAGACTCATCACGAAGGCTTCCGGCAAAGAGGGTTTACGAGCAGCGTGCAGAAAGGCTGGAAACAGACTGTGGCCAAGCTGTGATGCTGATGGCGACGATGATGGTTGTTGACACGCTAGGAACGGTCACATGCCCATCTCCGACTATGGCCTGTGGGCCATGGCCTTACCGTTATTTCAGCCACCATGCCTGTGGAAGCACGGTGTTTGCACATGGTCAGGGCGAAGTGCTTGAACGAGCCTGGCATTGGATCTTCGGCAGGGAGCCTAGGCCCACTCCGAGTGCCTATGCAAAAACACCCGACGGCGCGGCTCTGAGGCGAGGACGCCCTGTTGCCTCCTCGAGAGGCTGCCCCAGTAGTGCAGAGTCCATAAACCCTAAACCCTAAAACTCTGAACCCCTAAACCCTGAAACCCTGAAACCCTGAAGCCTATAACTGTTCTGAGAGGTGGATGCCAGGCTGCCTCTTTTTCTTCGCATTCCGAGGCCGGAGATGTCTTCAAACCACGGAAGCCACAGGTTCTTACTCATGAATATACCCTAAAGGAAAGCAGGGATCCCTACCATGATTTGATAGGTGTATTCCTTAATGCAAGGAAACTGGAGGCACTCGGAAGCCCAGCCGAAGCCTTTTGGTGCCAGGGTCCGGTCGGACGTTGAAGGTGGGCCTCGAGGCAGAGCGTTGTGTCGGGTTTGTGGTTATCTATCTATGTATATATGTATATTTCATGTCTATACACAGTTTTATAATGTATACATACATATATATATATATATATATGCATATGGATATACTTTGTATATATACCTATATATATATGTATATGTATATGTATATGTATACGTAGATATCATTCACATACACATAGCATGTAATCTGAAAGCATGTATAACATGTACACACATACTTTAACAAACCGACATATACATATTATATATATACACACTATTCATTATGTACATCTCCAAACTATGAAATTGCGTGATGGAGCCACAGGCACCATCCTCGATCGAGTGCTTCTTCCAGATTGGGGTTTCGATCCTGGCTACTGGGGTCTTGCACCCATCATTGGGAATGTGACTGGCGAGGCGGGGAGTTTCGCAAAGGTTTCCAGTGATAGCGCCCTTATCTTGTGGTTACCTTGTAACACCCTTATAGAAACCCTTGTAGTGCCCTTATATGGTTCAAGCTTCACTGCAGGCCACAGCTGGTTCGGCTTTCTCTTCACCGATTCCGACGGCTCATTTTGCGAGAACTGCAAGGACAAACTGGCAGCTGCCCGACTGGGTGGCTGCGTGGCTGCAGGAAGAAACAGATAGAAAGAGGCGCGTGTGAGCCAGTGGCGAGCTGCTTACCTGCCCCGTCGTGAGCGGTTTGCGCAGGTTTGGGTTCTAGCTCCGCTCATCTCATGTGGGCGCAGTGCTACGATTAAAGAGCAGGGTAGGGGCTTGGAACCAGTTGCAGTTTGTGGAGTGGTTCTGGTGTTCAGGAATCCTGCCGTTGCAATGGCTCAGAGTCGTGGAAGCCTGCTGTCTGTACGTTTCGTGGCTCAAGCCTAGCTTGGACGGACGCTAGTCGAAGCAGGTCTTGGTTGTGATCGGTATTTGGTTTGTGGTTGAACAAAGGTGTCGAGGAAAGCCCGCACGGTGTCTCGTTCCGCGAAGTTTCTTGGTGCTGGCACAGGTTTCATGTTTTGCTCCTGACAGCTTCTCCGATCAAGCGCCAGAGATCCGTTCACCTGCCAGACATGTGACTGGGTGGATGCATGGCTGCAGGAAGAAACATGCGAGTGTGAGCCAGTGGTGCAGTGTGGCTTGAAGTGCTGCTGCACATGAGTGTTATGCATGTCGCACCTGTTTCAAGCAACCCAGTGTTCAGGTGACGAGCCAAAATACTAGAATACTAGTAGTCATGCACGCGGTCCGCATTGCGAAAGGCAAAGTTTAGGAAGCAAAGGAACCTCAAAAAGATACTCCCCAGCGATGGCAGTGGTCGGTCAGCAGCTTAGCGAGAGCGAGGAGAACGACTCTACGGAGGACCCCTCCGGCAAAGTCTGTCCTTAGTTTGCAGAACTGATCCTAAAATTACGGCTTTGTAGTGTGCTGTAATGTGTGCATGTATGTATGTACTCATGTATGTTTACACTCCTTTCGGTATCCATATTTGTACCTATATTGACCTGTACAAACACAAGAGGATTATCACTGAAATGACAGCGATAATTCAATAGCAACAACATTAACAGCAACAACAACAACAACAACTACTACTACTACTACTGCTACTACTGCTACTATTACTACTGCTACTACTACTACTACTACTACTGCGGCTACTACTACTATTGCTGCTACTACTACTACTACTATCACTACTACTACTACTACTACTACTACTACTACTACTACTACTACTCCTACTCCTACTCCTACTCCTACTCTCACTCCCACTCCTACTCCTACTCCTACTCCTACTCCTACCACTACCACTACCACTACCACTACCACTACTACCACTACCACTACCACTACCACTACTACTACTACTACTACTACTACTACTACTACTACTACTACTACTACTACTACTCCCACGACTACTCCTCATTCTGCTCCTCCTCCTGCTGCTACTATGTCTTCTTGTTCTGCTGCGGCTGCTGCTACTATAGTCCTGCTGATACTGCTACGGCGACTGCCAGTTATAGGGCCAGTACCAGTACAATCACTAGTACTAATTCTTGCTAGCACTGGGACGACGACTACTTCGACGGCTGCTACGGCTATGACAGCGACGACTACTACTGCGGCTACCCGTCACAAAAGTTACACTAGTCCCAATTCTGCGACTACGATCCAGATGGATGTCGTACTGTGCCGTTGTCTCACAAAGTTCCCAAAAACTTATCCCACCCAGTGGAGCAAAATAATATCCATCACACGCCCCTACAAAACACACGCACACACACACACACATCCACACCTACACATGTGCACATGCAGAAACAAGCTTAGTTATGTGAGTATATGTATATACATACGTATAAATGTTTAGGTGTATACCTATGCACATGTATGAACAGTGTATGCATATGCGCAAACGCATACGTACATGCATGCAGCATGAGTATGAATATGTATATGTATATCTGTATATGTATGTGTATACGTATACGTATACGTATATGTATATGTATATGTATATGTATATGTATATGTATGCGTCGGACATATGTATGTATGTATGTACGTATGTTTATACACTTATACACATAGGATCACATAGGTACACATGCATGTACGCAAGTACACAAGTATGTTTGATAATCGCACTTGAGAATAGCAATTCATTAGCGATAAAATGCAATGCTTATCCAGTTGGCATTCTCTTACGTACTTTCCCTTAAAGCAGCCTTCGGAGGACTCAGCATCGATGCTCGGCAACTGCTTTGCTGCTGAGCCGCGAGTTCGACACTACAACCCGCAGCAAATCCAAATGGTGCCGGCAGGAGTGTACCTGCGGGTTTCCTCATCGCGGGTTCCTTTTCAGGGGCCCTTTACCTAAAACGATATTCTCACCGCTTACGGTTCCTTAGAAGCCTTATGAACCCACCGTCTGCCGTGCACCAACGGTCGCCGTCGAGTGACTCTGCACGATGAAAGAGGGACCTCTCTGGCTCGAGTCGCACCTTGTGCTTCTTTCCGCCAAATAGTAGGGCATCGAGTAGAAAGTAACCTTTCGATTCTGGCCGTAGCGTTGCTTACGGTGACTATTATGTGATTGTGAGGATTCCACATCCATTGTGACTTCCTCGGTTGTTGGGGCTATACTGGCTGTGATCGATTGCAGCCATGTTTTTTGTAGGAGCAGTGGGATTTGACTGGTATGACCCAGGTTCGCAGCCGAGGCAATTGTTGAATTAGTGATGCAGCTCACTAAAGCAGGTCGGTCTTGCGCACAGAGGGGTCCAAAGTTCAGGTTTAGGTTTTCGAGGTTCACCACCATGCAGATGACCCAGCGTTGTCGGTTGGCCAGGACCGTTTTATGCTACCTATCATGGGCATGATGCACGTGACCTGGCAACATCCCTTCGAAAAGACCTTGCTGCTTGCAACTTCCTTTTTGGGCCGTAACTCAGGCTACTTGGAGCAGCTACTGGATGGCTTGCTCGCCTTGCACCATCAGTGCACAACGACGCCCGTGCTTTAATTCAATTCACTTACCCTGGGGTTGCTGTAGCTGTTGATGCCCGGCCAGCGCTGCGAGCCAACGTTCCCAGAACCTTGGCGCGCCAGAGCAACAGAGCCCTAAACCGAATGTCTCCTGCAGCCACTGGGTTGCCCATGGCTCGCGGTCCAAGGATCTATCTGGCAGGGGACTCATCGCTCGACAACAAGACCTGGCTTTTCAACCAGGCCCGATGACTAACCATGAAAGTGCCCGCAAGCGCCCTAAAGCCCTAGGCCCTAAGCGTCGATGCCCTGGGACCTGAACCCCTGCCTCGGGCTACATTCATAGAAGAGCCAACGTACATTAAGCAGAGTCTGAGACGGGGGTGATAACGATGATGAAGTTGACGATATAGATATAATATGATATACTACAGTACAACATAACAGTATATGATGAGGATAGTCCGTGGATGTCGGGGATCTTCTCAGGGTGCCCCAGCTGAGCGCTGGCGGCCGGCGGCGGCCCATGCCCCGGCAGTGAATGGCTACGAGCAGCTCTTGCAGCCTCCCAGGCGCTTCAAGGAAACACATAAATAGATAAATAAATAAACAAATACGTATATATATATATATACATATATATATATGTATCACATACCTTATTTCATAACATGTTTTTTTTTATGTAGAATGTATGTTTCGGGGCATGTCGGTTCCGGTATCATCGGTCTTTGAGGCTTGCAGGATGGAGCTCCAGCATTTCAGTTTGCCCGGGAAGGCCTCCCAGTGCTAAGCTGCAAGAGGGATCAGTCGGAATGCTAGTCATGAAGGACCATAATACTAATGGCAATCATACTAACCATAACAGCAGTAAGTGGGAACAGCATCAAGAACAACGGTGGTGGGCGGCCGGGGGGAGGTTTTCCTTAGCGTGCTTTGCTGTGTTTCAGAATGGTCTGCGACGTGACCTACTGGATGAACCAAATCCTCTTCGACCTCCGAGCGCCGGCGTTTGCTCTCAACACGGCTATCGAAGCAACGCCCCAGCCTTAGGGGAATCAGGTTATGTTCATATATGATACTGTATATACTGTATCTATATGCGCGTCTACACTATACGTTGTGTGTGTGTGCGCGTGTGTGCGTGTGTATGTGTATACATGTACAAAAAGACATATTGTAACACTGTATATATGTAAATATATGTATATACACATAGATATGTAATAGAAGATTAGACTATACAAAACTCTACTTTCTTATAATATTTAGCACATAGTGTTGATTCCAGTAAGCAGGCGCTTGCTGTTGCGGTTTGGAAGATTGCTGCAGGCAGTTTCGGAGTGCTGCTGCTCCAGTGCCAGACTGCCAGACCCATCTTTCCACAAGCGGGGGTAAGTATCCTAAAACCCTAAATCCTAAGCCCTAAAACCAGCCTGCCCCTCGGTCAAGTGGATCAGCAAGTTCAGCTGAAGCTAAGGACGCTGGCCAGCCGTGTTGGGGGTGTTCAATGCTGTATCATGCCATCCTGCTGTGGTCTTTACGAGCAGGAGGAGTCGCACCCCAAGTGTTTTTGGATAGGAGAGCACGGGTCCTGAGCCACGGGTTTCAGGGTTTAGGGTTCAGGGTGAAGAAGCACCAGCCATACATCGCGACACTAAGAAAGGAATGACGAAGCTACCGCGATGACAAGTCTGGCTCCAGTATTCCAGTCCCTTGAACCGCCAGGAGGTGATCCGGGACCGCATCCGCCCTGGTGACATGCTGGCGCCGAGCCTGCATGGTTCGGGTCAGGACTGGAAACCTGCCACGATGCTTAGCCACTTCACCATCGCTGCCCAGACCCATCTTACTCTCTTGAGGTTATCTCGGTCGGCGGCAACGACATCGCGCTGGCCCCTTCCATTTTCACAGTGCTCGCCATGGTGCTGCTGACACCCGGCGGGGTCCAGAAAATTGGCAAAGCCAATGCAGAACTCTCAAGCAGCTCCTCGAATCTGATGTCTGCAGGGTACGAGAGCACAAGCTAACGGGGAGCCAAGCGGTCAGAAAGCCACTTGCTCTTGCTTTGCTTCGAGGATGTTGACACCTTGGCCCTTCCTGTTCTGGTTCCACCCTGCTGTCGCGTACTTCATCGGATTATTCAGGTTTCAGGCACGACGGCATGCGGATTGCAAGCCAATGAACCGCAGTCGATAGTGACCCTTTTGATGCTGAAATGCAGGTACAATGCTATGCAGATAGGCTGACGCAAAGAACACGTCCAGCAAAGATTGGAGTCTGCATGATCTACAACCTAGACGAGCGCAACGGAGAGACGCTTATCGTGCACCAGAAACGCTACGCTTTGTGATCAAAGCATTCGTAGCAAAGTTGTCGTATAGTGCGGTATAGCATATGATATCATACTTTATAAGGGTACATTATGGTAAGTCTACCGGCGGCTAAACTGGTTTGAGGTCCTGGGCTAACATGGCCCTGTGCATCCTGTGCTACACCTGCTTTCCGTGCCGAAGCTGCAGTCGGGAAGAACTGGGATGAGTCATCTGATATTTGCAGCCACATCCCTCCAAGATCGAGAATTTCACTCCTAAGTGATGTTGCTGTTGACGGGGGGCAGTGCACTCCTTGCCTAAGGCCTGCTGTTTTAGAGTCATGACAGTTCAGGAGCATGCTCCAGCGGCGCATGAGGCAAAGGAGAAGTGCTCTGCTTCGATTGCAAGGGTTCCAAGTTCCCCCACCAATTCGCATTCCGGAGGTTGGTCTTTGAACTGGCAACCTGCAGAATCCAGGCAGGTGATCCCTTGTGCGCGTGCTGTGCTTCGCCACCACCTCATCTGGGTTTTGCGAACTGGTAACCCAGAGAAGCCTAAGTTTTGGGATCCCCCCTGTAAGGATCTCATAAAATGGCACCCAAAAGTCTTTTTGCCCCGTGTCTGAAGGTTCCAGGCTCCGAGGTTGTTCCCATTGCCTTGGCGGATGCCTTGGATGGCTGCTGCACGGAGGAGCTGCAGAGTGTATTGAATGTAGGAACAGGGAGCGTGTGCTTCAGACCACGTGACAGGATTATCATCAGCGGGTCGAGCCAAGTGTCATCGGTGGCCAGAAGATGGCCCGGCAGTCGTCTCAAGTGCGCATGGAGCTTTACTGCTACCGTATGCTGAGAACTGCCAAGGCTCATACTCCATCGATTGGGATGGCCATGTGAAACGCCAGGTTATCGATACGAGAAGGTGAGCTGACATCGAAAAAGAGAAAGTTTCCAGGGTGCTCGAGGAACTGAGATCGTTCATGGCAGCTGTGCCGAGCATTTTTATCTGCTTGTTCCGGCTCGAAGACCCGTCTCCTCAATGAAGTTGTTCGGGCACTGAGGCAGACCGGTGCAGGGGTGCTTTTCGGCCGTTTCCGGCGCCTCGTGAAGTATCCGCTTCAGGCGGTGCCCGCCCAGACCAGCGATGCTCCGACCTGGCGCATCCTTCGCTCTCCTCGCCCTGATTGGGAAGGCCAGTGAGGGACCCAAAAAGATGCCAGACGAAGCCCTAAAAGCCCCCCCAAGCTCCTAAACCCTAGAACCCTAAACGCTAAACTTCTAAAGCCTAAAACCGTAAGCCCTAAACTTCTAAACCCTAAAACCCTAAACATCCCTAAACCCTAAACTTCGAAACCCTAAAACCCAAAGCCCTAAAACCCTAACTCCGAAAGCTCTGAGCCCACTACCCCGAACTTGCTGGAAGCCGAAACGAGCCCCTAAACCCTAAACCCTAAACCCCAAACCGTAAACCCTAAACCCTAAACCGCCTCGAGGCCAGTGGAGCCTTCGAGCCGGAAGCTCGATCTTTCGGCTTGTCAGAGCTACGCTATGGTATGCTATGTTCTACCATACTATACTATTATAGTATACTATACGATACCATTATACTATACCATACTATTATAGGTATATCATTGTGTATAGGATAGTATAGTATAGTATGCTGTAACATGCCATAAGATTCTGTGCTATGCTATGCTATACTGTGCTACATGATGCTAAGCTATGCGACACCATGCCATAAGACTACTGTACTGTGCTGTACACCACTATACTGTACTGTGCTATACCTTGCTCTGCCACGGGTCGCTTGCGCCCTGCGTGGGCCCTGCCCGGAGGCCAGGATACCTAGCAACCGCCGCGAACTTCACGCGCGGAGCCGAAGCCCTGGCCCATGTCTTTGGTGAAGTTCCGGGATTTCGAGTTGGTTTGGGTGAGCCCAGAGCCCTAGAGCCCTAAAGCCCAGAGCATAGACCCACACTCATCCCGAAAGCCTTAAACCCCTTAAGCCTCAAACCCAAACCCTGAAAGTCGGGGCCGCATTTGTCGTGCACACCACTTGCTTCGGCATTGAAGGGTGAGCGGCGCATTTAAATCGGATGGAAAGCAGGGTTCATAGGGTTTGGGGTTTATAGGGTCTAGGGCTTATAGGGTTTAGGGTCAGCATTAGGATATGCAGGTCTTCAGCCTTGTGGAGCAAGAACTTACAACGCCAAAGCCATTACAGGTTCAAGAACTTGGGGAGCTCGCATAGGCCCATGATGGCCGAGAACCCCTCAAAGCAATCTCGAGCTGCAAAAAATCCGCTATTGACAAAGTCTGTCATGCAGTCAAGCTCTCTACTATATTGTTGTCGTTTGCTGTCCCACTCTTGCAGATGGGTGGTTAGAATTAGGGACCCTTCTGGATCCTTAATATAATGCGGCACCTAATCTTTAGGGTACCCAAAACGGGACCCGAATTTTGCCGAGATATTGGCCAAGGCTCTGGACGGTTATCTGCAGGGGCGTCGGAAGCTGATTTGGATGCACGTCGCCCGACAGCTCTGAGCCTTAAAAACTGAGCACTTATCTCAGGTTTCGGCCAGCCAGCAGGAGAGCTACCTGCCAAAGGACTGGTCCAAGCAAGTCTTCACATAAGCGACGACACCCTGCGGTGTCTGGAAGCATGTGCAAGGAGACCCTGCGCTGGACCCATGCCCGATCTTGAACAGTTGGCCCCAGTCTCTGCGAGACTCTTGTCCCTTGAGAAGCCGAGCCCCAAACAACCGTCCAGGCCGGACAAGGTCGAAATCGATGCGCCAAATCCCTGCAATCCGTTGGCCAGCGCCGGTGGCTGGCCCGAGACCCGGCTCTGCGCACTGTCTCTTCTACTTGGAGATAAGTAATGAAAACTGTAGCTACTTTACTTACACCCCTACTAAGTCCCATGATCCTTTAAGTAGCGTTCAGCGTGTCGCCTTTCTTGAGGACCTCAGAGGCCCCGGGCTCTGGAGCCGGGTGCTCAGAGCGATTCCTGGTTCTACGGAGCTCGGAGATGAGCGGATCTCCTGAGATGCCCCTGGTGATGACGTGGTCGCAGCAGTGCAGCAAAGTCGGGGCCAGTTCCGCCCTCAGTGCTTCGCTCGTTTCCGGATGGTGGCACCGGCCCTTGGGAGCAGAATGCATCTCAAATCTAAATTGTGCTTCGCAGTAGATTTAATTATGTGTGAAGCACATCACTTGCCACGGCCTCCAAGTGGAGTGTTCCGAAGCTGAGCGTGGTCCCGCGTGGCGCCATGAACCCAAGCCTTTGCATAGTGCCGTCGCGGATCTTCAGAGGATCTACGCTTGGAAAACGCAGCTGGAGTGGATCCAATCAGTTCAACCTGTGAGGTCTAGTTCCCGAGACGACCTACAGCCTTCCCTCGGGAGGCTTGTTCGGAACCAGTCGCTTGGCCCAGGGCCCAGGTGACAAGAAGTCACTGGGCTTTCGTCAGACGGAAGAAATGTTGAGGTGCCTTCTTTGATGGGCAACACCTTCCAGCTGAACGACTGTGTGGGCTACACGCCGCATACTCACACAAGTCGGTGCACGGGACAAACGGGCGAGCAGACTCTCTTTCCAGGCGATACTACATTGACGAGAAGGCTGGCTCAGGTGGTTGTTGTGAATGGCTGGACTCGCCGAAACGGAGTCTGTTTCGAAGTTTTGAGGTTTTGGACCTGAGTTGATAAGACCCTCGCCGAATTCTCCTGCAGAAGCAGGTCTACCATGTTGTCGGAGAGCCAGATGCCCATGCCTGCGAAATCTATGGGTCTTGCGCGGCTGCCTGAGTGCAGAATCATTCGACACAGAGCCCCAAGTTGCCAAGGCCCCCAAGCCTTGAGTCGTGCGCAGGATGGCTCAGTTTTTCTGCAGTTCATCATCAGGGATCACGTGCCCCTCCCAGCACCTTCGCACTTCTCGAATCGGGTGTCAGAAAGCGCTCCGCTGTCTTAAGCTTAGGCAGGCCGCAAGATTGCGCACACGCCCTACCTGCGGCTTTTCCAAAGCTCCTTCAATATCGAGGCTAGGCCCCATGTCAAGGCACGTTCAGCCACAGCGAAGAGACTTTGCCGAGCGCAGGACACCAGTGGCCTGGTGGTGGCACATGTGGAAAGGCTCGGAGCGTCGTGGTTAAGTCTAGTCTAGGGTTAGTGGTTCAGGCTCTGCAGTCTGAAACGGCTGTTCGTTGGGCCTTAGATCCGACCGGATCGTTCATGCCCTGTCCAGGATTGGGCACTGGAATCCAATGTCCAAGATGTGTTCAAGCAAGGGGCATCGATGGCTCGCTGCTCAAGTTCACGCACGAGCTCTTCACAGAAGGGCTTCTGTCAAAACATCGAATCATCGACGACGTCGCATTGTGTCTGAGTCAGCTTTGACGGATTGCACCGTGCGCCCAGGTTGGTGAAGTTCCCAGACCTGACCTTGCCTGGCTTCCGTCTCAGCACCGGAAACACAGTAGCGACGAGCCCGCTTGTGAAATCTCTGTAAAATGGGAGTCCTGTCCAAGATCGATGACACTGAGGTGCGTCAGCAGTTTTTCCGACTGCTGCCGACCGGTGGCCAGTGGCGCGATGCTCAGATTCAGATTCCAAACGCATGCTCCCAGAAGGAAGCTGCTATCAGCTGAGGCGAAACTCGTCACCATCATGGCCACCAGAGACTCCAGTCGCTTGTCTTCGGGCCTTGTCTCTCCTTCCGTCTGCGAAGTTGAGAAAACAGGGCCGGGATCCCGGAGCTTTCTCTCGCTACTCTAGGGGCCTTAGTAATACGAATCCTGTTCTTAGGGGTTTCTTATGATAACTATGGTATAACTTGGTATCATACACCACTAAAGCACTATTCGGAATCTAATTGTTAAGGCCCCTTTTTCGCAGCTTTGCTGGCGAGAACTACCCCGAGCCCAAGGCTGCTGGTGATCTCCCTGGTCTTTCTGGCAGTTGCTCTTGGAGCTCTCTACATCTTGTGAGATGCTCAGGAAAGGTTTACGGTCTAGGGTTTAGAGACTGAGGCAAGTGAATGTGCGGCTGAGTCTAGTAAGTTTCTGCGTCTCTGCAGGTTTTTGCGTGTTGGCGTTGCCCCAATGCAGAGCACCTGTTTGGACTTCGAGAGTTCTTGCTGCCGGGAGCTGAAAGAATTGCTCGTAGGGATGAGGCAGTCTCGCGCCGGCTGTTCCCAGGCCCCCGCAGGAAAATGGCGGCGACATCAAGATTCCCGAAATACTCCGTCTGACGAAAGGCAAGCATCGGCTGTTGGCATCACAGCTCTCACTTGTTCCACCCGGTCGTTGTTTGCAGGTGCCCGGAGTGGCTGGCTGAAGTCGGGGGAAATGTTTCACAACTCGGTGAGCGAGCGTCGGACGCGGTTCGATCAAAAGCAGCTCAGCCCACTATACTTATAACCCCAATTAAGGTACTTATAACTGTACTTACTAAGTCTCCTGATCCTCCAAGTATGCAAGCCCTGGCTCCGTTTCTGCAGCGCTTGGCCCGAGCAGAAAGGCTTGGGAGCAAAGGATGGCGAGCGGGAGACCCGGGAAGGGAGTGTCTCAAAGCCAGGAGGAGACCCGAAAAGATTTAGAAGCTTTCTAAACCCCACAACCCCAAAGCGCAAGGTCGTAAACCCTCAAGCCGAGCGGCGTGTGCTAGAGTTCGGGCATCGATGAGGTCCATGGCATACATCCAGCCTCCGACGGGGGGATGCTGCGTATATGCGAAACATGGAGTACCTTCGCTGAGTTGTGGTTGAGGTTTACGCAGCTTGTGGCCCAGGTTTGCAAGCAGGGTAGCCATTGATCTGGGCCCAACTTCTGGCTTGACAGGGAGATGTACACCAGCACCACCGCCATCGGAAAATGCCGGCTGGATACGGCCGCCCGGCAACCTTGAGCATCAGTGGCCGATCTTGTCCCTTGGCTCTGAGCCTCTCAGGTTGGGCATCTGAAGCCATGCGACAACAGACATGTGCCTATCTCAGCTGCCGGAAGCAGAAGCCACGAAAAACTGGGATCCGAAATGCTCTCGAATGGTACAGTTCCCCAGACCCATCCGATCCGGTCCGGTCCCCCAAATTGTAGCTATGGCCCTGGGAGCCGCTCCGGCCCGCTCTAAGGCTCCAATTCGTCTCTATCGGAGCTATGGCGAATGGTTTGAGGCTGGCCTCCAGGCAGCCCCGGCCCGCGCTTGTGCGAGCGGCACAGCCGACGTTTCGGAAGCCTCGGCTCCACAGGCTCCTGTGCCCAATGTTACCATGATGACAACCTCGCTATGCTCTCAGCTTCGAGCTGTGATGGGCCGGCAATCTCGTGTCAGCTACAAACATCAGCATGCAAGCCGTGCAGTGAGGTCTAGATTTTGGCCTTATGGCCAAGATGTGACAAAGCTGCATGCGACGTCCGACAAGCGGGAGCAGTGCCCCGAACCGCTTTCCATGACGATGCAAGTGCTTACGACGATCTGCCAAAGGCGCCATTCTCCTGAAACTGCGACAGGTACCAGCTCGACGACCGAACGGTCACCAGGATAAGGCATCGTTTGCAAATGTAAACTCCATCTTGTCATTATGTCTTGTTTACTATGTGCGGAGTGCAGGCCCTACGTTCCCGCCAGGGAGGGCTCGCTTCCAGATTTGCGGGCGTACCGCGCAGGCAGGCGAATTGCAGTCGAAGGCTTCGCAGCAGCGCAGTGCACTGTGGAGGTGGATCTCATGCGGCACACATCCCCAACCATCAGGTCGTGAGCCTAGAACTCCTTACTTGCGCGTGGACCTTTCTCACGGAGAACGCCAAGTTGTATTCTTGCTGCAGTCATTTCGATCCTTTCGGGCGACCGGTAAGAAGGACACCTTTTGTGCTGCCGGCTCGTCCTTGCTCGTTGCTGGCTGCTGCAGTTTTGACTGACACTTTGGCACAGCGGCTGAATCGACAGTTTCAATGCAATGAGCCATATGCCTTGAATATGCGCGGCTCTTTGAGTATATAGGGTCCCGAAGGGTGCCTCATGTCTTGCCACTCCATGTGTTCTTCGATTCTCTATGCACTTTTCGGTTTCGTATCTTGTGCTGGGCTTTTTGTTGGTTTCCAGCCGACGGGCATGGATTTTCAGTGTAAGGCGTAAGGTGCATGCTCATGCATCCGACTCCTTGTTCTCTTCCTGCTAGCTGCCAGGAGCTGCAAGCATGCTGTGCAGGAGCCTGACCAGCCATAGGCTTGAGGGCTCCCTAACTTTTTGTTCACAGGTGTCTCAGCTCCTCTCGAAGAGAGGTTCCTAAATGTCTGCAGTCCATGCACAACTGCATTGACTTGACAGGAGTGGTTGTAGTGACTCCAGTTCTTGCGGCGGCCACATCCGTGTGGGAATTCAAAGAGCGCAGAGTCTTTACCGAAGTGATCGCCGGAAGCACTCGACCTTAGCATCCACACAGTCTCCTGGACATCCCTACTTATCCCGATGAGCCTAGCAGTGGTAGGGTTCTTGACAGGACATCTCGGCATAGTCGGTGGCTGGCACGCACATGCGTCAAGAATCGTGGAGGGGATCTACTGTTGCCTGGCCATCAGGCTTCAGGGGGATGTGGGCCGTATAGTTGCCATGAACAACTTTGCGGCGGATCATGTCTCATGGCAGCCCGAATCTCGGTTTCGAACAGCTTTGAGACTTCGGAACGACGGCATCTCTCTCCTAGGCAGCATCTCAATAGAGAGAAGCTGGCAAGGAAGAAGGTCACACTGGCGCTCTTGCCTCAGTGGCTCCTTTGGCCGTTTGAGAAGGTGTCAATGGTGGAGAATTGTATGTATGGGTATGTGTCCACTGAGACTGGAGGTACTACGGCCGGAAGGGAGGCGCCGAGATTCTGGCGCCCAAAGTTCCTCCAGCCCCTACAGTGGAGGATGTCAGCAAGGCCCAGGCATGTAAACATGTCCGTCCTTCTGTGGAGACAAGGATGCCTGCGAGGTCATGTTTGACAGACTCTACCGGGCAGGTTCGCTGCCTGCTGGATGCCCAGCTGTGAGTCGGGAATCAGAGGCCCTTCGTACAAAGGGGGGAGAAGTGTTTCGGGGCTGAGGCCTTGAGCGGGGCCAAAGCGCTCACGCCAGATGACGGCAACCTGCGGAGCTCGAGGCAGGGAAGGTTCCTGCTGGCACAGCGCAGACCCTTTCGTCCCGTCGAAGGCCTTACAGTCGATCCCGGTATCCGAAGACTCCCTTGCAGTCTTCGAGCAACATGCTCTTGCTCGCGCCCTCGTGCCTTGTACTTTCACGTCTCAGTCTTGGCAAACGTGGAAGCCAAGGCCGCCGGCAGCCGGTCCACCGGGTAGCAGAACCAGCTCCAGCCATGGAAGGACGCCTTTCCTTGCATTCAAAGATCAAGCGTCATTCTCAACTTAGTGACTTGTGACAGGAGAACTGGCGCTCGGCTTGGTTCCAGCGGTGGGCCGCGGACTCTGTGCTTGCCAAGTCTTGAACAGTCGGTGAGGGTTAGCCTCCCTGTCCAGTCCCTGAGTCCCTTATAGTATAGATTTTCGGTCTTTCGCCAGCTAATTGTTCCCAACTGCATGGTCGGCTGCCAGTTCTTATACTGCTGCTGCAGAATCGCTCGCAACTGCATCAAGTCGGCTGAGGCGTAGCCAGCGCAGCCAGGAAGAGGGATTGCTGTTCTTCAATGATCAGCCATGGTCCTTGCTGCTCAGAGTTTGTCTTCTCTTGTATGCACGTGCGCATCATTTGCGCCCGTGTCATGCAAGGCACCGGGAAAAGACTCCCTCTCTGCGTAGCTCGTACTCGCAGTTAAGCACATCGTCTTCTTTGTGGCTGGAGGCCGGTCGCTCACTATCCCGATGCAACAATGCAGCTACACCCAACGCACCAGACAGTAAGGTGGAAAAAGCAGTGCAGGAGGAAGTGGCTAAGGTGCGCCGAACCCCTTTGATGCAACCAAGTGTGTGTGCAGGGACTCTTCTCATCCAAGCATCGGCGAATGCTAAGGTAGTCAAGCCGCTGCAGCAGCAGCTCCACACTGAGGTAGGAACTACACAAGTCGATCTCAGGAAAGCTAGAGTGCTATAGACTTATAGAGGGTTCCGATGAAGACGACAGGAGGAGGCTCGGAAGCGTGCTGAGGAAGCGCTGAGGCCGGCAGTTGAAGCCTTCCGGCCACGGCAGAATTCCACTACTTCGGGTAACTGCCAGGATCCTGGGTGGCACACCGGAGTCGGAACCGCAAGCCTGAATTCGAGGCAAGAAGTGCATCTCCTGCCTGTAGCGTCTCACAAACATAAGTTTCACGGTCTCACGCTTTCTTTGTCAGCCGCGATGTACACGAAGTGGCTGACTGCGAAACCGTGCATGGGACACGGGATCTCTCTCTCTCTCTCTCCCTCCCTCCCTGCCTAACCCGGTTGCATAGACTTGAAATTGCTCATTACTATCACCGCCGGATACTTCCGCAGCCACTCGGAATGGAGCATGCCGAGCATGGCCAGGCCTGTTAGCGCCATACAACATAGCATACTATACCACAACAAGCATAATATCAACTAACATGGGAGTTTCTAAAAATTGGGGTTACCTTATTTTGGGGTCCTTAGAATAAGGACCCTAGTATTTAAGGTACTATATTAGGGTCCCCTATTTTCGGAAACTCCCACATACTACCTACTACAATACAGCATAGTAAGCAAGCATGGCCGGTTGGCCTCGCCTTGGAGGGAAGCGCCGGCGACCTGATTGGAATGACCACGAGGCTTCAGTGAGGGCCCAAAGAAGCGCGCTCCAGTGATGGGGTTTGGGGTTTGGGGTTCAGGGGGATGTCCTAGAATCAGGGGTTCGCTTTAGGGCTTAGCGGTTTAGGGTCCTAAGTTTTCGGGTTAGGCTTCTTAAAACCAGGATTCCTGCACTTGTGTAGGGGGTTCCTTGATGTCCTGTTAGCTTTAGCCTGATGGCGACAGGGCTACGAACCCCTAAACCCCAAGCCCCAAACCCGAGACCCCTATGCTTTCCGGGTTAAAGCCTCAGCCAGCCATGGCATTGAACCTAACAACTTTGCCGGGGAGAAAAGGGCGTCAAGAAATACATAATATAACGAAACCCCACACCCTTGAATCCTAAATCCCCCAATCCCTAAACCCTTAAAAATCCGAAACCCCCCAATCCCTAAAGCCTTAAAGCCTGAACCCTAAGCCCTGAAAAACTATATCCTGAACCCTAAACCCCTACTTCAACTTAGGGGTCTCCTTTGAGATATTCATAATCGTAGTACTGTCATTTCCAACAACAGGAGTAATGGTAACATGGCTATTAATCGTGCTTAGAGGATCATGGGACTTAGTAAGTACGGTTATCAGTAAAGTAACTACCTTTAACCCCAACTAAGGTACTCTTATAACCCTACTTCCTAAGTCCCATGATCCCCCAAGTAGACTCTAAACCCTAAGCCCTTATATATAGACCCTTTAAACGGACCCCTATAACCCTACTTACTAAGTCCCATGATCCCCCTTCTACAACCCTTATAGATCCCTTTAAGGAGCCCTATGATAGAACCCTATAGTACCCGTAAAAGGAGCCCTGGTCCCATGATCCTCCCCCAATAGCATCCTTCGAGGTCGGCCCGGTGGGTCGAGGCGCCGATAGTCGCTCGCCCGATCGTCGCGGCGATGCCGGGCAGCTTCGCCGACCGCTGTCGAGGAGGGTTTAGGGCTTCAAGGGCTCTATAAGGGCTCTATAAGGGTTTCGGGGTGAGGGGTTTGGGGCTTAGGGCTTTCGGGTTTAGGAGACGGTTTCGGTTTTCGGGTTTAGGAGGCAGGGTTTTCGGGAAGAGGGCTAAGGTTTTAGCATAGATTGATGGATTCAGGGCCGCAAGTCATGGTATCTTCATATAAGCCTCGACACTAGGACCCTCGTGACATCGTATTCCAACAATCTCCACATTAAATGCTAGGAGATTCTGACACTTACGACACAGTCACAGAATCATCTCTGCACGATCAGAGCAGGTTGCTCGAGAGAGACCGTGATGGCGGCGGTGGTGGCGGTGGTGGTGGCGGCGGTGGAAGACGAAGCAGGAGCCGAGAAGGTGGCAGCATGCAGCATGAATAGTTGTGCGGCGGCGTGCTCCTTAGATAAACTCGAGGTCCTCAGCGCAGGGTGATTATTCCCGGCGCACGTCGGCGCAGCACCAGCATGGGGCACAGTCCAGGGTTTTCGCAGCGGGCCTTTCTGGGACCTGGACCCGCTGGAGGTCGCAGTCCCGATGCGAGAGGACCCCGAGGAGGTGGGGAGTTTCCCTCAACATCCCTAAACTCTAAGATCCCTCAAAGCATCTCGTACCATCTAGCATAGGCCTCAAGCCTCATATGCCCTGATGAGCCCATACTCCTTGGGAAGTTCCTGGCAGCAGGTCCGAGAGGTCGGCCGCCAGGCTCGGGTCGCATGACCGAGCTTCGCGGTGCTCTGCCGCGCCGGCGAGCGTGGGGCGCCAAGCTTGTAAGCTCCCTGCCACGTGTGGCGGTTTTTAGGGTTCAGAGGGATTTGGGATCAGGGTTCAGGGTGTGGCAGGGAGTCGAAGCACTACAAGTAGCGCATAGTAACGCCTTGCATCGCATCTTGCGCAGGATGCAGGCAGATGGTGATGGAGGCCGGGTCTGCCCAGGAGTTGTGTGCTCATTCTTTCGTAGAAAAGATACTCACGCAGGCTGGGGCGGACGTCCGCACAGGAGTGGCGCCGGCCTGAGGCCGGAGCGGCGAGCACCGCAAGCATACTTCCTTCATCGTGCCACTGCCATCTCTTCAGTTGCTAGTGCCGCTAGTGCTCTTTGTCACAATCGATGCCGCGGCCCTGCCAGGCTGACTCCAGCAGGTGCGGGGCGGTGCCAGTACTAGTAGTCCTCCGCACTGCTTGAAGTGAGCTGAAACGAGCATCCTGTGCAGCTGGCGCGAAGCGCAATGACGATGAGCGGCGATCCAAGGTCTTCTCAATGCATTTCGCCTTCGACCGCATGGTGCTCCGAGGTTCGCAGGTCGTCGCAGATATCCCGACGGCCAACGGCGTCCTTTTGACAGAGCTCGGAGCTTGAACTTTGCACCACAACTTTCAAGACGAAAGAGTTGCCATCAAGGAGACTGATGAGTGGCATCGAGATCCGGAGCGAGCCAAGAAGGATAAGAGCCGGCTGGAGGCAGATGAGCTCATGGTTCTCTTTCATGACATTCCGGGTACCAACATTGACAAATCAACATGATCGTTTGACATCACGGGTACCATGACCCGTTCTCAATATTGTCGTTGTGATGATTCAAAGCATGCATTTCCCGGTCCTGGGTGAGTTCTGGTCAGGACTGGACTCTGGCGGTAAATCTGCTGCTCAGCTGGGATGACCAAAAGACCATTTCGGCAGCTGACATGGAAGAGTTTCTGTCAAAGTTCCTGGAGGCCTTTTTGGGTGTAGGGCTTTTGGGGTTTAGCAGTTGGGCTTTAGGCTTCAGGGCGGCTTTTTGGGGGCGGCTTTTATCCAGAGCCTGCCTAAAGCGTGTTTAGGGTTTTGGCTGTACGGCTAGGGTTTAGGTTTGTGCAGTTACTGCGAACGATGCACCTTTCCGAAATCAGTTGAAAGCCCTGCTGCAGTACGATGCCAAAGTCAAGCATCGGATTACTCCGCGCCTGACCTCGGAGATCTTTCTCAGGCACGGCTCTGCAGGTAGCGTTTCCATGAGGCTTAACCCCAGCGTTTCCATGAGGCTTAACCCCAAAACTTATGGAATCCTAGAAACAGCTGGATAAAGGCCATCGGTGGAAACGAGAACCCGCAACCCTACACTCGAATCCCTTATAGCAATCCCCAGAGTATTCTAATTAAGGTCAATGATTTTGAGGTTTAGGATCGTTTTCGGGTTTAACTGGGGCTCTTGGGTTTTTTCTGTGCCTTTGGATTTAAGGTGCCGTCTCATCAGAAGTAATGCCCTTCTTCATTCCGAGCTTGCCGTGTCGGCCCGCCACTTTCTGGTGCTTTCTGCCTCCGAGAGTTTGGGTTGAGGATTTAGTGTTCCAGGCTTGTTCAGAGTTGCTAGGATGACGAGCCGCTAGGGTACCAGAGACAAATTAGGGATCGTATTCAGAGATCCTTCTTTTTGAAGTCTATGCTGGATCTTCCTTGTTTACTCTAGCCTCCATACACGCAAGTCTTTGCCAAGTGTTGGGGAGTGGTGCCGTGCGTGACCGCCGCTCATGATGCTCCTTTTCAAGCCCTGCTGCTGCCGCTGTGCAGGTGCTCCTTTTCCTAAGCTCACACATTGGACCTGAGAATCACACAACTTACCCGTCTGCTTGGGCCCAGAAAGCGCGAGAAAGAACATCGTATCAGCAGCGGCAGAAGCCGAAGTGCAGGGGAATCCTCCGGACGCTCTGGGACATTGACCGCCTGCTACGTCCGTGTCCCAGCATCTTCGGTTCTCGGAGAGTTTGGGGAGCGGCTGAGACTCTCAGGCTTCATGAACCCAGGGGACGAGCTCAAGATGGTGACAGCCAAGAGCCCCATGGTCTTGAGCATCTTGCGCGCGAGCACCCCAGAAAAAGCTGGTCTTCGTCAGTTTTCTGGGGACCCGGGACCGGTTCGGGAGCGCTCGCCAAAGAACAGGTGATGGCTTATGAGTTCATGTGGACCCCAAGCTGCACGCCGCGGGGTGCAAAGGAAGGCACGAGGGCCTGCGTCTCCTTCACACTGCGATCCCCTTTGGTGCTTCATGAGCTGGAAGGTGCGAGAGATCTCATGGAGAGGGTCAACGTGTCTGTGAAGGTCGAAAGCTTAAACCCTCAACCTCCAAGACGGCCCCGAGCTCCGCTATTCTGAGGCTGACAGAGACTGGATCACGGACGCAATGGTTCGGATGGGAGAGGCTTTCGAGAAGGCTCAAACACAGCCGGAGGGCCGACAAATCGCAGTCCACAAACATGAAGTTACTATGTGTGGAAGTTTCCGAAAATTAGGGGTACCTTCTTTTGGGGTAGTTATTTTAGGATCCGAGTATTAAGGGGTACGATATTGGGGTCCCCATTGCCGGAAACTCCCGTATGTTAAAAGGATGGATATATGTCGCACAGTGTCGCATAGTCACAATCTGTGCACGTCTATGCCATCGTGTCAATCGCAGGCACACAATGCCTGGGACAGGAAGCACGCTGCGGCCAAAGAGAAGAAGGTAGGAACTCGCCAGCACCTGGTATGGCCGGAAAGAGCAAATTGCCCTGTCAGCGACGCGAGCGTGCAGAAGCCGCTGCTGCGGCTGCCGGAAACAGCGGGGACTGCCTTTAAAGTGAACATGTCCAAGGTTCATTCGTTAGCTCCGATAGTCTAATAGTCGTCCCAGTCTAGATGTGGAGGACTTGGCTGCGGGAGGCCGGCCGTCGCTCCTCACTTTCGAGGCCCCCTTGAAAGGCCAGCCTTCAAACCCCCCAGGCGCGAAGTTGAAGCTGGTGGAGAACGCGAAAGCCGCGAAAGCTGGAGCCGCTGGAAAAAGGAAGCGAGGACGCGAGTAGAATTTCGTTCCTGAGCGAAGCGTTGAAGTTGCGGCAAGTTGCGAGCTTGGAGGAGCCGATGGAGCAAAGCGGAAGGCATGTGGAATGAGAATTATGCTAGCTTGTCTGACATGGGTTGAGATTCCCCGAAACCCTAAATCATAAGCCCCATCCCCTCTGAGATGAAGCTTTCTCGGTGCAGGGAGCAGATGCCCAGTTTGGCAATGCGAGAGCAATAGCTGTCAAAGAGCAGGCTCCGCTCGTGTTTCCGTCTCTGCTCTCGCTCTCGGGTTCTTTCAGATGATTATGGGATAATGCGTTTGAGCTTCTTTTGTTTCCACTCCAAAGGCTCTGGCTGGCAAAGCAGAAGCCACGGATTCCCAGAAGCCGCGCCGCCGCGTTTGCGAGTCGTGGTTTTGCAGTTTCCAGCGGCCCTTGCTCCAGGCCAACACGTGCAGCCGCTGCGTCCCAAGTGATTCCTGCACAGATTCTTCAACTTACCTTTGGTTAGTAGGGAATGGAAGAACGGTAGTAAGAGTAGTTATAATTGTACCCCATTCCTCCATTCCCTTCTAACCAAAGGCAAGTCAAACAGCACAGTGTGTGACTTGAGTCCGGCACGGGAGACTGGCAGTCAAGGTCGTGAGGCCTGCAGCTGCACAGGATGACGGCGATGAGGAAGAGTTCGAGGGGCCCGGGGAAGATGGAGCACCGCGAAACGCGGAAGCCACAGCAGACGCCTACGGGGTGGAGCCGGAGGAAGGCGATGCTCCGGCGGACGAGCTGGAGCCGGAGCTGGAAGCGGAGCAAGCGGAGCAAGCGGAGCAAGCGGAGGACAACCGCTCAGAGGCCGCGGAGGCCGGGCAAGAGGAGAAGGAGAAAGCTGAAGCAAGCGAGACCGTGGACGAGCCTCAAGTGGAGCAGCCCGAGCAGGAGCCACGCCTCACTCAAAGAGGTTTTAGACTTTTAGGGTTTCAGGCTTTTAGGGTTTAAGGGTTTAGGCTGTAGGGTTGCAGGGTTTAAGGGTCTAAGGCTTTAGGGTTCAAGGGTTTAGGATTGAATTGTCAGGACGGGCCGGGCAAGAGCGAAGCCGAGAACTCGGGTGCCGAACTCGATTTCGACGGATGCCAAAGCCACACTCCGTCGAACCTCTTGGCTCATGGCTCTGCAGTGCAGGTGCTGGATCTGAAGGGCTTGGATGCGAGGCACGCTGAGCTCTTTGTGGATAAAAGCTATCAGGCAGAGACACATCTTCTCGAGTGCAGGAGACGTCCATGTGGGCCGAAGAATGCTGAAGCGAAGATCCTCGAATTGCAAAGACAAGGCCCCCCCCCTCCGCAGCTTAGCCGCCGGGAGCTTTGTCCTACTCTTGTCGCTGGAGGCGCAACAAGCGTTTGTTGTGGGACCCTCGGTTCTCGGAGAACTTGGGGGTTTCCGAAAGTTAGGGGTACCTTGTTCTCGGGTCCTTGTAATAATAAGGGTCCTACCATGTAGGGTACTGTATCAGGGTCCCCTATGTTCGGAAACTCCTACTTCGTGGAAGAGCGACCGGCATCGGGAGACACTGCAGGTGATGAGGATCGGCTCAGCGTCCAAGCGTAGCGCTTGGGTAGCCGGGACATGACCGGCCAGCGTTAACGAAATCAAAATCGAGTTCAATTCTGCGGCAAAGCTTGACCTGTTTCTCTGAAACTTGACCGAGACTGGAGAAAAACACCGAATGGGGTCTGTAACTAGCACCTGCCAATACCTGCCAGCTTGTGTTATGTGTCGTGTTGGATCGAGCATTCGAGGGGCAGATCATGAAAGGTCTCTCGAAACCAGATTGCACTGCAAGTGACCCCAAGGGAACTGTGGAACAGCTAAGCCGGCAGCCAGCGACCATAGACTTCGACCATCACTTAGCACGACCCATCCAACCTAATCTCCCAAAACCCAAAACCATAGACCCTAACTCTCAACCCTGACTAACCCTGGAGCGTGAGCGGAGAGATCTAAGACGGAGGTGACAGGAGCCATGTGCCTCCGCAGTGTTACCCATGGCAGCTTTTCAAGCTGAAACCTTCGAGGCTACGGTTTTTGACATTGCAATCTGTCCTATCGGTTTTTGGTCCTACTGCCGCGATTCTTCCCTTTTCTGATGATCGTTTCCTTGGAGTACCGAGAGCACTGACCCAGGACTTGCACAAGGTCGTCGCGCAGCTCGCCAGCGGAAATGATTCTTCGGAGGCCGAGGCCGGGATCCCGGCGGTCGGCGATCTCTCGCTGTAGACAATTTGGGAGTCTCCGAAAACTAGGGGAACCTTATTCTGGGGTCCTTATAATAAGGATCCTATTGAGGGGACTATATCAGGGTCCCTATTTTGGGAAACTCCCATTTCAGATGCTCGGAGATGTTGCCTCTGATACCGCAGAGGCTTTCGCAGAGCTCCGGCAATGCAAGGAGGCGCGCGCCGGCTTTGCCCACTTCTCGCAGGGAAGCCAGCTCTGCGCCTCTGCGCGGTACACGCGATTTGTTGATTCAGGCATTGTCCAAGCCTTTCACGTTTCGGAGCCGCGAGGCAGCCGATATGCATGTTAGAGTGCCAGATTAATAGTTCCATCTGCTGTGACGGGCAGGATACGATGGACCTACCGAGTTTGGCTCGCAGTATCATGGCGGAAAGGCCAATTGCGTGCAGGTTTTGTTGATCCTCGTCGTTTGCTGCATGTTCGCAGGCCGAGGCTGGCAACAGAGCACTTGGTGAAGCTTGTTGACGAGGCAGGGCTGTTCTGCAATGCTGTCTCCCCGCGGAAGACAATGCAGCGTCTCACCTCGAGGTAAGTCGCGTGCTGCGCCTGCATCAGAGTGACTGTTGCACGCCTGGGTCCGAGTTTTTGTTCTCTAAGGAGTGAAGAAAGAGAGCAAATAGCATCGGAGCTTAAGCCAGGCTGGTGGAGCGTGCTTTGTCTCTCGGCGTGGCCCTGCAAGAGGCCCTCTCCCTGGTTTCGGCTCTCACGGATGCCATGTGCGGTCGTGATGCAGGTGCCGAGGAAATGTGCTGCCATCTTCTACCGGGAGTGCCACTTCCAGGCCTGCTGACTCGGGGGTTGTCGGGTGGATAACGGTGAGTGCAGCAGGCCCTCTGCCTTCACGACATGGGCCAGGGCCTGGCCGCGGGCCGAAGACTTCTTCGAGTTGTGAGGGAAGCAGCCTGTGGTGCACAGAAGGCCCAGAACCCGCCGCGGAAGTCCAGCCTGGCGTTCTTCGGCCTTCTAGGAGGTCGGGCCCAGTGTTGCCAGAGAGATTATTGGCACACCTGCTAGTCAGAGAGTCCTACTGCGACTGCAGGGGTATCTTTGGTCGTTGTTGCATGTTGTTGCAGACAGAGAGATTTTGCTGCGTGCGTGGGCTGGCTGTTGTGTTGACATTGGCAGTCTTGCAACCACTTCTCTGGTCTCAGGTCACGCAGGGAGCGCATGAGATTAGATATTGTTCACTCTTGTGTGGGTGGGGCAGCAGGCAGTATAACGGCGTGCCCTGTTCCTGAATGCTGAAAGAGAAAGAAATCAAGAAAGATGCAAAGAAAGCCGTGAAGAATGGTAGCATCACCTTGGTGGAATTATTGGCATTTTTGTGAAGCTTCTTCGAGCACAGGTGACCAGAACCATCCAGAACCCTAGACCCTAGCAAAGAATAAACCTCATCAATTATATGTGAGCCTACCTAATTAAGTTGGTGAGAGAGCAAGCAACCCAACAAGACCCTCAACAAAAAAACAACCCTATGATACCAACCCTACAAACCCTATAGCTCATAGGCCCCACGGTTTAGGGTTTAGGGCCCTAGTAAAGCCTGGTAGCCTCGAGAAGCCCTAACTCAACTTTGCCAGGCCGGCGCTGCATTAACCCTAAACCCTAACCCCTACACCCTAAACCCTAAACCCGAAACCCTAAACCCCAAGCCCTAAACCCTAAACCCTAAACCCTAATCCCTAAGCCCCAAACCCTAAACCCTACTCCCCAAGCCCTAAACCCTACTTTGCCAGGCCGGCGCTGCATTGCATCGCTTTTCGAAGCCCTTGGCCTGCTTCTGCGCGAGCTGACGGGCGAGCGAGCGGGAGTTCCCCCCTCGGCCGTTGGTGCAAGCAGGGTTCCCTAGGATCAGGATCGTATAGTATAGAAGAGTATAGTATAGAATAGAATAGCATAGTATTGTGTAGAATAGTATAGTATAGAATAGTACTAGTATAGTAGAATATAGAACAGTATAGTGTAGTATAGTATGGGCATGGGTACCTGTGAGGGTTTCTGCAGGAGCTACTACAAGAGCTGTTGTTACTATAAGGTCCACTTATAGGATTCCTGTAAGCGTTTCTACAAGGGCTACTCTAAGCGCTGTTGCGACCTCAAGGGTTACGGTAAGGGTCTGTATAAGGTTGCTATAAGCAGACGTCTCAGCTGGAGAACTGTCACAGTCGTGTTAAGGGCTTACTTGGTCACGTCGTAGAGCTGAGGACCAGGTCTTCCTCGTCCATGCCGGCACGATGATCCAGCTCCTGGTCTGGTCCTGATGTGGCTGACAAGCTTCCGAAGCGACGACAGTATGACGAGCCTGCGTCCTCAGGTGGAAACTCTGCTGGCGTATTTCACAACATTTCAAGCGACGGTGGAGGAGGCGGAACAGGTCCTCTCGTTGCTGCCGCACGTGGCCGGGCACCAAGACTCTGCAAGACCCCTTTGCATGTCATCTTCAGTCCATGTCAGGTCACAAGCCAACATGCTCCAATCGGCCAGGTGGGGGAGTCCCGGAGCTTTATTCAGAGAAGGACCCCAGGGCCCACGGCTTTGCCAGGGCTTCACGGTGTCTGACCTGGACCTGGTCTTGAGGGAGGAGCCCGGGGCCATAGGGCCAAGAAGAGCTTCGGGGAACCATTCTTATTCCTGCTTTCTTGCCTCTCCTTCTGGTTCCTTGTAGATCGAGAGTAGATCGACGCAGGAGCACAACGATGTGAGCATCAAGCCTTTCTCTTGGATTTCTTCTCGCATCGATACCAGTAGCATGCGAGACTTGCGAATTGCCACCACAAGGCTTTGTCTGGTCCTGGTGTGCATGTGCCACTCGCAGGCCACCCTGATCTTCTGACCAGGAAGGTGGGCGAGGGCTTCACTGCACTGAGGCCTCCGGTGATGCGAAGCTCGCCCCGGCGAAGCTGCGTGAAGACGTCCTGCCATCGCAGATCAGACTGCAGGTGCGACGGCTACAAACATCAAACGTCTTAGTGTGGATGCTTTGACATTTGGACTTCAGGACTTGGCTGCAGAGGCGAGGACCTCTGCACTTTTGAGTGTGGCTTTGGCTAGCCCATTGGATCGGCGTCATGATGGAGAAGCACGTTGACTCTTACTGTACAGGGGGGGTTTTGGTTCAAGTTTAAGCTTTCGTGTTGATGTTTTTGGGCATCGGCAAGTACAGCAGTCATGTTTTTTCTTTTTGTATGTTTTCGACGCTGACGATTTGCAGCAAAGGGCACAGAGCGGTTGCAGGCAGGGAGCTTGCTGTCGGGCCCGTTTGGCCGGCTCCTGAGATCTTTGACGAGCCATGTGGGTGGTTGTCAAAACTATGGCCCCTTTTATGGTCCCGATTAAAATAGGCACTATTATTATACGGCACCTAAGATTTAGAGTACCTACAAAAGGGACTTTAATTTTGACAGCTATCCATGTGGTCATGGACACCCGGCTCCCTTGCGCGGAGAGTGGCTCTTTGTGCAAGGTCAGTTCTGGTCTGCTCGGATGTACATTAGAGTGCCTGCGAGATTTTTGGACATGATGCTGGTAAGCTTAGGGACGAAGGTGGAGCAGTGAGGGCAGCTTCGGATGAGAAACCCAGATAGGATGGTGCTGAGAGGGCAAACGTGAAACCGTGAAACCCCATGGGTGTTCTTTGTCTTTCCCTCTGGCAAAAGGAGAGACCAGGGCACCGGGCCACCACAAGACGGCAGGAATATCGGGCAGGAAAGTGGCCAGGGCAAGTCAGATGACGCGCCATGTAGGAGGCGGATGGAGGAGGGGGCTGTGCCCAAGCCTTTGTTGCAAGAGAGAACTGCCACTAATCTTCAGGCCAGAAGCTCCGGGCAGGCAACTACTGGAATGAGGAAAGCCAACTCGGCCTTGAGCTCAGAGTGAAGCTACGCATCTTTTGCACGACGTGTTCTTGTGGGGGCTGGGCTGAGAAGAGCTGAGCAACCTGTCAGCTGAGGCCAATTTTTATGTTTTGCCATCAGCGGCGTTCTGCTTGAAGATGTGGGGCCCTGGGGCTAGCCTTCCGCTGCCATTCTACTCTGTATATCCCCCCTGCCAAGGATCATGCACTTCGTGGCGGCTACGTGCGATGGCACTTTTTCCATTTCCTTCTGCATGAGGCTTCCCCGTAACGGCGCCTCCAGAACTGAAGCTGAGCTGCCGAAGCTGAGCAGGTGTTAATGTCGGCAGTTGCTGTACCAGACACCTGCGCGAGCCTCGCGCTGCAGACCTGGGTGAGTCTGAAGGTTTGGTCAACGTGAGAGGCACTGGCTTGTTGGTGCTGCGCTGCGTGAGTGAACTTCTCCAGCGAGCACTGCTTCCGGCCTGAATCTCAGCAAAACAGCTCGCTGGATTGGAAAGTCACAGAACACGATAGCAGGAGTGTCAGTTATCAAGTACTTCGGTTGGAGGGGTCAGCAAGAAACACATCAGAGTTCCCCTGACCTGAACCATGACGAGTTTTGGCTTCTGACGCTCGCTTGAGGTTGGGCGGCGATGGACAGCAGTGAAGAAGCTAGAAGCGCCAACGTCTCAGTTGCGAGACGGTGCTACGGTTCATGAAATAAATCCTGCGCATTGCCTCAATGACCCTAGGCTATGGGAATTATGGTATACTCCTTATTATGAGTATTTTTCAGGATTTTTATCATCAACTGTGTAGCTAGCTCTTCCCGAGCTTACAGCGAAGCGGAGCCTCCGAGCTTCCAAGGCAGGCGGTGCAAATGCGCCTGCTCACCCCAGACAGCCTTCAAATTTCTGCACTTCAAGTGCTGTCCGGGCCTCCGACCGTTGCCTTGCGAATCCAAGTTCTTATGAGCACCACTTCGGTGCGCAAGTGTGACAGAAAGTTAAAAGCTGTATTGCAAAGAGTTGCCGTCCGGACTCACAATGCATTTGCCCAGGAACCGGTTGTGTCGTCTACACCCACCAGCTTGTGAGATTTTCCGCGATGTCGCATTGCAGTGCACGGATTCATTCCACTTGCTGGGCGCTCATTTTCTTCGAAGAGTCGCTGATTGATGGAGCCATGTGGCCGATATTATATTATGTATGATGTGTTCGGCATCGCATATATGGATACTATTTTATATACTATATATGTCGTACTGCTATTTATATTATTATTTTCATCAGCATTATTGGTACTATCATGAGTATTACCGGCCGAGGACGCACCGCCAAATGGAAGGCTTCAGCCCTTGGTTACAGTCTCAGCAACCTGCACACGAAATGTAATCTCGAACTTGCTAGCGAGCTCTCCGAAGGTCAACAGCTGTTCCAGAACAAGTCCGTCGTGGGCTTACATAGGAGTTTCAGAACATAAGGAATGCATAGATACAGTAGAGCCCTAGTTAATAGTGATAGTGTTCTGAACGGTATTTAATATCGAGACCCAGCAAGGGAGCCCAAACTTTCGGAACCCCCACGGCAGAAGTCGTAACGACACGACCAAAGAGAGCCAACGTCTAAATCTTAATTAAACACTAGATCCAAACCCTACAAGCACTAGCCCTGCAAAGCCCTCTAAGCCGTTTAAGCCCTATATACTATAAGCCTAAACAGTTGAGCCGCGCAGCCTGCAAGGCGGCGGGGCGGTGTCGCCCTTCGACGCGACCTCGGAAGAGTCTGAGTTCGATGAAGACGATCTCGGCGCTACTTCACGAGCTGAACTGAACTTTGAAGGCTACTAGGGGCCCTTAGAGTTCTGGGGCTTGGGCTTCGGATTTTCGAGCATCGCCGACAAGAGCCTTTGACCTGCCTACTTGGCCCTGCATGTGATATCTTGAGCTGGCAAGATACGCCAGAACCCACCCTACATCTTAAAACCCTGAACAACCCTCAGCCGTATACTTATACTCTATACGCCAGAACCCACCCTAGATCTTAAACCCGAAACAACCCTAAACCGTAGTAAAATATACCCCAAACCCAACTCCCTACTGAACCCGGGTCCCACAAAGCCCACCACCAGCCATGAAGTTCGGAACCTCAAAAAGCAGCAGCTATCGATAGATAGCAAATAAAGAAGAGATGCATACATGAATAATTGCATAAATAAATGAGTATGTAAACGAATAGTTATATGTATACATATATATATAATGACATTTATATACATACAGCATGCATATGTGTACTTACTCTCATTGTGCCTGTGTGAAACTGTTCATAACGCATGTCTACTTATCAACTTGTTTCTTTATGCTGCCTTAACTTATGTGTTTGTACTCTCATCGGTCTGCCGATCTGTCTATCTAGCTGTTCATCTGCGGAGCTAGCTAGCCAGCTAGCTGCTAACTATGAACCTATCTATCTATCGATTCATTGATCTGTCGATGTATCTGTCTAGTTATGGACCTATCTATCTATCAATCTATTGCAATCTGTCTGTATGTATCTATGTATCCATGTATTCATGTATGTGTGTGCATGCGTGTATGTGTGTATGTATGTATGTGTGTATGTGTGTGTGTGTATGTGTGTATGCATGTATGTATGTATACCTATGTATACATTTTTTGCAGTTAAACTTATGTTGAGTATGCATATGTGTGTGTATGTATATATATATATATATATCACACACGCACACACACTTACTCACATGTTTTTGCATGCCGAGGCAGCACCTGCAATGCAGGCTACGGCGCCAAGACATGCCTTCCTGACAAGTTGCACCTCTTGTTAGCAGGGCCGCGAAACGTTTTCGCCCGGCCAGGACAATACCATGTTGTATGCCGAAATTCTGGATCTGGTTGCCACCATTTGTGCAAGAGGGTCCCGTACTCAGGGTTTTGGTCCTGTGCTTTGATGACTCCTACGCAGTCCTAGCACTCTGCATGCGTGAGAACCATCTGGGCAGCTGGCAAACATTCCATGGCGCTGTTGCTGCCACCGTACTGAAGATCAGCACGTGCTGCAGCTACCATTGCAGAAAACCATGTTTGTCGGTGGTGTTCTCAGGTCGTTGCAGACCGCGAGCCTCGTGTGCCAGAAGCTGCTGTTCAAAGCCCAGTTCAAGTTGTCAATCATTGCAACAAGCACTACAAGCCAAATCAATCAGAGCATGCACAAGGAAAGCAGCCAAGCCAGCAAACCTATGAACAAGCTACAGACAGGAACGGAGCAAAACAAACAGAAAAGCAGCTGGGCGCGCACGAAAGCAAGCAAGTGAGTCTGCAAGCAGGCCGCGAGAAATCATCCACCCAAACCACCACCGTCACTTCACACAGCGCCTTAAAACGTCCGCGAAGTTTTGATAAATCCAGTTTCTCACGTCGACACTGGGCGAAAGTTCATCAAGAGCGCAGGTCGCCCTCCCTTCAGGGTTTTTCATGATCGTGTATCCTCCCAGTTCTTGTTTAAGGTACCACGGTTGTGAGGGTGGGCCGCTTTGAGCTAGAGCCTGAACCCTATCCGCCCTCAGCGCTCGATTTGCCGAGGGTTGCTTTTGTCATGCTCCGCTGCCTTTGTCATGGATAGTGCCCGGGCAGCGCAAGGCTTCGGGTTTAACCCAACCCTAAACTCTAAAACCGGTTGTTGCTTCCTAAACATCCGCATCGCAGAACTGATAGGGCGTAATACATTCCTGGAAGAGCGGGCCCCTGAGTGGTCATGCCAGCAAGTTTAAGCAGTGATGCTGAGCTTGGGAGTAGATTGCAGAATGGATTCCTAAACCCCCAACCATGCATGAACCGACCGAGGAGGGCTTTGACAACTCCTTCCCCCCACTTAGCAGCCAGGAAGAATTTCTCTCTCGGTGTGTCCAGCGATGCGGAGACAGTATTCCGTTGAACAGCCAATTGGGTTTATCATGCAAGGTGTCTGGTCAAAGAGTGTGCAGCGGTTCATCGCAGCTAAGCTGTATGACGATCGCTGTGTCATCCGCATGCATTCAGCGCTGGAAAGCTTTCAATCAAGTGCATTTCTGTTCCAGTGCCGGGATCGCAAGTTGCAGGGCCCACACGATGTACCAATTGCAGACTCGAAGACAAAGTCCCGCATGCAGACGGACGCTCATGGACATGCACGCCCGCACCTTCCACAGACACACTGAGCTTCCCAGAACGGTCAAAGCAGCTGCAATGCTTCGCTGAAGCTGCTTGGGGGTTCATGGGACTTAGTAAGTACAGGTATAAGTACCCTAACTGGGGTTATATCCAATTATAAGTATAGTTACCTTATTCACAACCATAGTTACTAAGTCCCCATGCACCTTTAAGTGCTGTCTCGAGGTCACATAGCAACCAGTGGTTCAACTGGAGCTTCCTGCTTGACACTTTGATGCAGCACGCCCGAGCCTTCGGATAGCATCTGGTGTTCTGCCCGACACCTCTGTGGCTGAAGGCCAGAGTTCCTCCAAGCACCGGCGGAGGCCGAGTCTGCAAAGCACATAGTAACTTAGTAGCTGCGAGTGTTCGGTAAACTGAGGTCCTGGGCCGTCGGCCGGGGATGCGATGGTCATGGCTTTGTGCAGCGCCGGCCCGTGTTCCCTCCGGACTGGGCATGCTGAAACAGAAGCTTCTGTCTAGGGCTTGTCTAGAGACGAAGTACCCGGCCTCCCAGCCGAAAGAATACTAATGTAGGAAGCTGATTAAGAAAACCTGGGCCTATAACCCCAAAAAAGTAGGATGCATATGCTTAACGTTGAGTTGGTCAGGAACACACGCTCTTGCTTGCGTTGTGGCAGGCAGACTTGTTTCTGGTGCCTGTGGAGGTCGATTACTAGCCGCCGCCTCTTCGGGAAGGGCGTTTTGGGGTACTATAGGGGTTTAGGGGTTTAGGGTTCAGGGAGGTAAGGCTTGCGACACTGCAGGTCATGCAGCCGATCATGCAGCCCATCGCGAACAGCCTCAACTCAGGAGCTTTTTCCCCCCTTCGACTCGACTCCATCCTCGCATTGTGACGGCTTGACAGGGGTGGCCTCTTCTCTCGGCGATCCGTGGGGACGAGCGGAAAACCTTGCGGGCATCTTGGCGCAGAGCCCAGCATGGCTGTCGGCTCCGTGCATTCGAAGTGCATGCCCACCCTCCGTGGTTGGCTTTTCAGAGGTCGACGTGCTCAGTGCACATCCAGAACCAGCTGTCAAAGCTGCTTGCTTGGGTGCGTGCTGCACTCAGAAACCGTAGAGTTTTCTCGAAGCCGAAGCCTTTTTACAAGGCTGAATCGCAACCGGAGCTGAATGGCACCAGTGAAGAAGAAAGTTCAGACAGTTCAGGTGAACAGCAGCGAAGCTGGCATTTTGTGAAGACTCCACATGTCGGCATGTGTGGCCAGACACATGACATGTTACCACGACGTTGCCTCACATCGCCCAAGGATACTAGTATCCCTAGAACCTGGGTCATGGATGATGACACGTCGCAACAGCTCACAGGCCATTTCATGCAGCAGGCAGTCGTGGCATAGTGGTTTTCACACACAATCAGACATACGATGTACTCACTATGCCTAAATCATCCCAAATCTCGTCGGTGATTGCAGTATAGTGTGCTTGACTGAAGCCGCCTTTTAAGGCTCGTCTTAGAGGGTGCAGCTGTAGGTCCGTGGGCCCCAGTGATCTCCATCAACTGCACTTGAGAGTGTTCCCCATGTCCTGTTTTTGTATGGGAATTACTGCACTTGTTGTTCAAGCTCGTGCCCTACCATTCTTGTGAAGATGTTATTTGCCGCTTTGCCCAAGTAACTCGTGGGCCACTTCCTGCGCGCGTTGCTAACGTAGTGTAAAACCTGAGTTCAGGTTGGGCAACTTGGACCTGCCTCCACCTCAAGTCACGGACTTATGAGGCGAACATCGTAGGTCCGGAACATGTTAAAATTTTCTTCAACATCACTCAGGTGAGCAGGAACATTATTTCCTCCATCTTGATGGCCGTTCCTAGCCTTGTTCCCTTCGTCGAACATCCGCGCGTTTGTGTCCATGGCTGAGTATGCAGCGTTCAAGCGCTTTGCTTTGACACTCTGGTCATCACATGTATTGCCCTAAGGACGGTGCGGTCGCCATAGAGCTGCTGGCCTGTGTGATTCGCTTTCTGCAGGCGCATCTTTCAGCCATTTCATTTTTGGATTGGGTGAGCTTTCGAAGCAGAAGGCCATCCCGATCAGCAAGGGCCGCTATGGCTTGGACCTGCAGCCCCTCACGCATGTGGTGATCCACCAGGCTCTCGGTGATTTTCAACAGGCCAACAGAAGCGGAAGCCGCGGCGCAGCCGAAGCGGCTAAGCAGGTGCTGTTGAAGGCCCTTGCCGAGCCATCTGCATTTCGAAGCAGCTCTCGGTACTGGAGGCTGGCAGCCCGGAGCTCAGAACCCAGAGATTCACAGCAACTTCCTTGGCTACGACAGTCCTGGAGTTTGGTGGCCAGGCATTGGCGCTGCGATGGCTTCGTCTTGTGCTGTTGCAAGCTGAGACTTGTTGCCACCCGTGCCTTGCAAAGTTTGGTTGAGCGTGTGGATTCAGGCGTGGACCTTTGCCGATGAGCACTTCCTCCAGTCTCAATGCTTTGATTGTGAGGCCACTCTCGTTCCCTTTCGGCCCTGGCGACCCTGGCCTGTCTCCAGGCCGTACAGTGACAGCGACAGCACCGCAGCCGAAGTCTCCATGCAGCCTCCCCAATGAGCGCAAACGCTTGGGGAAGAGGGTAGAAAAACTTCAGAAACATTTCTGCTGCAGCCGCTGTGCCTCTGAGGCGTTGCGCTACGGGCAACGCCACAGCCTATGCGTTCAGGTCCGCATCCTAGCAAAGCCTCCTTTTCATGTAGTGCAATCCAGAAGTGTAAGTTTAAGCGGCATGGCACCGTCAGCAGGTGCTTGCTGAGCTTGGACTCGCCTGTCTTCGCTCGAGTGTGCGCCGTCCAAGCGCAGAAAGAGCAGTCGATCTTCCAGAGATGAAACTTCAGAGTTGCAGCGCCATCGTTTGTAAGTCAGACGGCACGGCCGCCAGGTTGTATCTCACTACGCTCCAGGGGCACGCAATGGACGGGCCGGGTCCTTGCTTTGCCATGGCATGGTGCGTGGCAACATGATAGCACCCGAAGTTGCAGGCTTACAAATGGAAGAAGAGCAGATGCCTCTCAAGCATACCTGGAACAGTGTGCTCGACATGGCCTGGATGTTGTCCGGGCCCACAGCAGCATTCTGTGATTCGGGCAAGCTTCTTCTTCTTTCAAGGTCCGCATTCTACTGCAGCGAGACGTGCTTTTCTCCCGCCTACATGCCCAAAACACCTCTGAGCGAGCTCTTTCCAGCATGTGGTCTGGTGCGGCATTCCTGCAGGCATCCGCTTTTGAATCTAGCGACTTAACTGGAGCCGCAAATCGCAAGAGCCCGGAGGACGGTCCGATTCTGCCGACTCATCGGCTACTTCTGGCCGAGTTTGCATTCACCTACCCACCTGGAGGGTCAGGCACCGTTCATGGCCTTGCGGCTGTGGTGCTTGTGGTATCGCCGTTCAATGCTGTCAGGCCGTAGCAGCTCCTTCTCTGCCTTCAACCCGTTTTGGTCACAGAGGCCTGGGCGTCCTCAAAGCCAGCTGCATATTGCACAAACTTTTGCCCGTAACAACCTCTCAGCAATGCTTCTGGGGATGAGTCCAGCAAGCACTGTCAGGCCTCATTTCGAGCAGACGGAGTCGCCAGATGCTTCGGCAGATTCCTCGGTGTTGGCGGCCGTCAGAAATTGTCTGCAGTTCGTTTAACGGTTTAAAGTGGTCAGGCAGGAAGCAGGCGACACAATCCCAGCTACCTGGCACTGCTCTCCGAGTTCGTGGGTGTTCGCCGTGAGCCTACACGCTTCCCAGAGAGTCCAATATGCCTTAATTAGGGAATGTACCTTATAAGTTATAGTAGGATCCCTAATTGATTTAAGGTGTATTCACTAATAAAGGGATATTGGAGTCTCTGTCTTTCTTTCAATGGCAGTGTTTGAACTTTGCCTTCCCTGAGGTTCACACAACGGGATCGGACGCCTAGCTCTCTTCGTCTTCATGCAATGCTCCTACCGCGAGCCACAGCGGGTGCCTGACCCGGTCGAGTTGAGATGGAGCCTTCTGCCTGCAGTAGTCCGAAGTGATTCTTGGCAGGTTCTTCGGCTTCTGCAGCTGGAGCAACTGCCTCAGAACAGGGGTGACAGTATACTATGGTATATTTCAGTACAATAGTATTATAGTATACCATGGTACATACTATAGTATGTTAAAGTATGCCATAGTATGGCGCAGTATACTGCAGTACAATTCTGGGCCTCCCTCGTTCTGACGTGGGAAGCTCTTAGGCCTTGGAGGCTGGTGGCCCTCAGTGCCGCACTCTACGATCGCATCGTGGAGCAGCGGCCTCAGTCGGACTAAGATAGTACCCTAAATGGTCGGATCCTTATTACAAGGACCCCGAAATACGGTGCCTCTCAGCATCAGTCACCATCAGTATGGTTGATGATACAGATCCTGCGATGCCCATAGCAAGGAATATACCATAATTCCCATAGTCTAGGGCCATTATGGTAGTGCAGGATTTCTATATCATCAACCGTATCACTTCCCACAAACCCTTTCTTGCCTCCGTCGCTGATGGAACATTAGTTAGACATATGGGAGTTTCCGAAAATAGGGGACTCAAATATAGTACCCTAAATAGTAGGATCCTAATTATAAGGACCCCTGAATAAGATACCCCCTATTTTCGGAAACTCCCATATCCATCCTTCGGTGATGCTCGGGACCAAGGCCTGATGAGGGCGAGGCCTGCAAGGAGGCTCTGACCGCTGCGAAGTCACAAGGCGAAGCTGTCTCTTTCCTGTGCGATGCATCTTTGCGTCATTCTTCAAATCATCGTTGAGACACATTGAGGCAAGACGTGGGACAAAAGCACGGAAGCTTACTTCATGCACGAGGCAGCCACCACGGCCTTTATGCATGGGTATGAGCCATCCACGTTCTTCCATGCCTGCGAAGAGGCCATGGAGATCGATGCGTCTCCTGACTTCTGCCATTTGGATGTCACCTCTTTCGAAACTGCCCTGCCGCTCTGCCGCGCCGTCGATGCCTCAGATTGCACGCAGATCTCTGAATTCAACTCTCGATGTGACCCCGCGTTGATGAATTCTTCACTCTGCATCACAGACGCCGACCCTCTCTTCTCAAGAAGGGAAATTCACACACTGCACTACCTGCTTGCAAAAGCCATGCCAAAATGACCTGACGTGCAGATGGTGGCGTTTGCTTCGGAATGAAGTTTTTTTTTCTTTATGCTTCCTTATTGCGATTGTCGACTCTGTCGACCCTCTTACGGCCATCGCCGGGGAGGTTTGTCGATAGACATCGGGGGTTGAACATCCTTAGAAAGTGAAGCCAGTCTTGCGAGAGAGTTGGCTCTGAACAATATCGAGGCTCATGATGTGGAGAAGGCAAGCGCAGTCCTTTCTCCCAACCAACTCGTTTTGACAGAGGAAATACAGCCACAACCACGCCCGACGCCGAAGTCCTTCTCTGAGGGTGCCGGCTTGCTTCGCCACTCACATTGACTTTTCCAGACTGCAGCTGTTTGTGCAGGGATTTGACTCAGAGTCTTAACCAATCTTCCAGCGGATGTGCTCGACCGTAAATGCCAATTGTCCGACGATATTGCATCCATTAACTTACACTTATGTCGGCGACCACCGGCAACCCTACGGTGCATTACCCATCGAAAAGAAAGGGGCAACTAGAGTCCACATGAAACACAGGCGATGCGTCCCTGAAGAGCTTCGCATGCTGTTGTTTTTTTGCTTTTGTGCCCTTGTACTGATTCCTGTCTGCTTTCCGCGGGGTTACGTGCATGTATTATGTAAACACTGTGGGTATGTGGTTATTTACTGCTTGGAGGACGTGGGGCGTCGTGCAGGTTTGTTTTGAGCCAAGGTCGATCTGCTACAGCAGCTTGCAGAAGATTCTGTGGTTCAGGCCACTTGACTTAGCTTACCTTTGGTTAGTAGGGAATGGACGAATGGTAGTAATAGTGGTTATAATTGTACCCCATTCCTGCATTCCCTACTAACCCAAGGTAAGTTAGCTGCCCGGCCCGGAGTTGTGCACGCGTGGGAAGCAAAGTGCTGAGGCTGCTGACATTTCAGTGTGGGCTCGGGGCTCCTCTGCTGAAGGAGCTGCGATTGCTGTGGATCACTTTGATACATATTTCTAACTATCTATATCTGTATATGTACATATATACATATGTATATATGTACATATTTTCTTATTTGTGTTTTGGTTCCGGCGTGCCCAGTTCCAGGATCGGATGCTGGTGCGTCGAGCTTGCGGGGGTGTGCATCTTCGGATGCGTCGCTATTCAGGGCAGCCTACTTACGAGGCAGGGCGAGGGTGCTGCTAAGATGTCTAAGATTCACGTACAGGCCCGGAGCAAGGGAAAGCAAAGCAAGCATGGAAGGGCAGGCTGTCAAGGCCTTTAACTTGCGTTTTGCAGGTTTCGACATTCCAGCCCATTGGCTCTCGCACGGAGCCACTTCCTTGATGGCCGTCATCCAGAATGAAAATACGGTCCAACTGCCCTTTGCTGCCTTGGCAGCAGTGCAGACCTCAGAATCCCAGAACCTGAGCCCAACACCCAAAAGTATCAAAAATGTGCGAAGCCTGACTAGATGCAAGCCCAGGAGTCCAGCCGATCCTTGACCCTGCGCTTCTTTCTTCTCCTCCTTGGAGGCCCTGGGCCCAGTGAGTGCTCCTGGGGTTCGGACTCATCACCTGAATAGTAGGATCCTCATTTATGAGGACCCCAAAATAAGGCAATTACCCTCAACCTTAAGCCGGTAGCGATCCCCTATAGAACCCTTACAGGAACCCTAAAAAGACCCTAAAATGCCGGCTGAGATACCACGGCGGACAGCTCTGCGCCATCCCAGAGCCTCGCGCAGCTCCTCCTGGGACACGCCCTCAGAGCTTCTCTCCAGAGACTCCAATATGGGTCCTTATAGTAAGGATCCCTAATCCCTAACTAAGGGATATTTAGGGAGTTTCCGAAATTCCGGGGTACCTTATTTTAGGGTCCTTATAGTAAGGATCCTACTATTTAGGGTACTATAATAGGGTCCCCTATTTTCGGAGACTCCACTGTGGGTGGTTGTCAATATTAGGGTCCCTTTTTGGGTCCCTTTTTTCATACGGCACCTATTATTTTGGGTACCCAAAAAGGGCCATAATCTTGACAAGTACCCATATAGAAGTTTCCGAAAATAGGGGACCCTATTATAGTACCCTAAATAGTAGGATCCTTACTATAAGGACCCCAAAATAAGGTACCCCGAAGTTTCGGAAACTCCCTAAATATCCCTTAGTTGGGGATTAGGGATCCTCCTACAATTGGAGGTATATTCCCTAGTGAACGCGTACTGGAGTCTCTGGGTCCTTGTCGTGGATGCCGCTTGCCACAAGCACAGTCAGTGGAAAGTTTGCATGTATCTTCGGGGGCACTGAATCGTGAAATGAAGCGGCGAAAGTTCCTGAAGGACTCGATCCGAATGGCGAATCTTCAGGTTCGGCAGGGAAGGGGTGGAGTGAATCCGTGAGTCGCTCTGAAGTCCTACAAGGCTTCGTCGATATTGACCAGACAAGGGCCGGAAATCCATCCGCCCTTGACGCGCTGATGCTGCTGTGCATGCCCCAGTTTTCCTTTTCAGGGTTCCTTTAAGGCTTTAAGGGTGATTTCCTTTCAGGGTTCCTTTAAGGCGTTAAGGGTGATTTCCTTTCAGCGTTCCTTTAAGGCGGTAAGGGTGATTTCCTTTCAGGGTTCCTTTAAGGCTTCTTTTCGGGTTCTTATCCACAGTGTGCAAGACGCACACCGCTGCTCGCGTGAAAGCTCATGCGAAACCTCATGTGCTCTGCGAGGCTGCGAGGGTTTCTCATCCACCCAGTTGGCACGTTGGAGACCGTGAAAGGCATCCCCCTTTGCCCCAGTATCCTTACTAAAGCATACCCCAAAAGCCCCGAAACCCGAAACCTGCACTCCAAATACCCCAATCTCCTAAACCCTAAACCCTACACCCTAAACCCTAAACCCTACACCCTAAACCCTAAACCCTACACCCTAAACCCTAAACCCTACACCCTAAACCCTAAACCTGAAATGCTTTCTGAGGTTGGAAAATCCTCCCAGCTTACCAGCCTGGATCGACAGCGGCGCTCCAAGGACCTGGTCCTTCTTAGAGTTTTTGGGTTTAGGGTTCAGTGTTTTAGGGATTAGGCTTTGGGGTTTTGGTGTTTAGGGTTTTAAGGTTTGGGGTTTTGGGTTGAGTGTTCAGGGTTTCAAGGTCCAGCGTATTAACTACAGTGGCTAGCATTTGCCTGTCTCCACCTTCTGCGACCACCTGCCCTTCTTGCTTATCTCTGCAGACCCTGCAGTTTGCCCTTAACCCTAAACCCTAAACCCTAAAGCTTCGGTGGCAGGTCATCGAGCAGGGCCTTGCAGCCACGCAGCGCCACGCAGCCAGAGATCCAAGAGGCTCGGCCTCTGCAAATCAAAGCAGCGCCCTGTAAAAGGACTCTACTTAAAGGATCATGGGACTCAGTAAGTAGGGTTATAAGTTATAAGTAAAGTAACTACAGTTATGATTACTCATAACCCCCATTTGAGTACCTATAACCCTACTTACTAAGTCCCATGATCCTCCAATTACGAGCGCCACCCGAGGCGATTCGGAACCACTCAGCCTACGAAGCTTCCTTGTCTGTCGTGCTCAGCCTCTTGGCGGGGGACCCAGCAAAGCGGTTTAGGGTTTAGGGATTGGGGGTTTAGGGTTTAGGGTTGCGCAAAGTTCCAAGAGCCAGGAAACATAATGTCAGAACGAGGCATAAGCGAGTCAGATACCAGCTTGGGTCGAAGCGTGGGGTCAAATTCATGAAGTTTGGATGTATTTGACCCTTAACCGGAAGCCCATGAATAATGAAGAACCAGGAGTAGTGGAGGTATTATGATTATAACCCGAGGTTGAACATGCAACTGTTGTACCTTTAGGCAGCCGTCGCTAGTTGAGTCCTTCGTGTCGTATGGTTTCCTCTCGGCCTATTCTAAGTTCTGCCTCAACTAGCTGCTTCCAACCTTGATGCGGTATTTTTCAAGCCCCGAAGTTTGACAAATCACGGTCGTGACACACACCCTTTGCTCTTCTCCGGATCTTCTTCAGTCGAGTCCAACTTGATCTGTTGCGCAATATGGGGTATTTGCATTGCGCTGGATTCCATCCGTGCCTGGACGGAGTAAATCGGGTTGCTCGAACACGACTGTTGTGTATTGCATTATCTGCCTATCTATCTTGCTATCTATCTATCTATCTATCGTAGCCGTCTATCTACCTGTATACATGTATATGTATGCATCTATGTAAAATGTCTTGTATATCCGTATCCATAAATGTACCATTGTGGATTTAGTTTGCTCATTTTACTATGTAAGATGATGTTATTGCTTATCGTGTCAGAAAAGAGATGATCGGAGGGATGTGACTCCAAGGCCATGCCGGCCCTCCGAGACGTGGTCTTGAGGTACATGTGCCACGCATGGACCTCCCGCTATCGCGCCAGGGCCCTATCCAAACCTTACGAGGCTCTCTGGATCCTTGCGGGTTTAGGGCTTTGGGAGAAAGGAGAGTGTGCAGGCCTTTTAAATCATCCTTCATGTTTGGAGGGCCTATGTATGCCTATGTTTTGAAGTTGAACCTGGGCCTATGTTTTGAAGTTGAACCCAACTGTGGGATGGCGCAAGTTATGAAGAAAGCAGCCTGGCCTGCATGAGCCATCTGAGGTCCTAAAGAGCCTCTTGGCCGTTTCATGGCTCCGGGCTCAAAAAGCACGGCGACAAACAGCCGACGAGTTGCAGCCTTGAGCTTCAGTCATATTCAGGTCCTCCTTGGCAACCTCGCTCCAGCGCATCCTGCTCTCTGAAGCCGCGCTCATCCTCCAGGCACAGACCAAAAGATGGACACATTCTCAGGTTCTCGGCACTTGAGCACAGTCTATACTGTGTCGGTGTCAGCATCTCGAACGGTAAGCTCAAGACATGCGGACTTAGTGCTACCAAGATTAGGAATGCCTACAGTGTCAGCACCAGGACTGGCGAAAAAATATCAATCCACTTAGTCCTGTACGTTTTCGGGACCCTGTGGACACATCAGCATCTGACCGAGTTCAGTCTGCAATCGACAGGTCTGCGCTTGGGAGATGCGTCTGGTGTGGCCTTCTGGCCGTCCACCCATGGAACATCTCGACACCACGGCAGATATCCTGGGACAACAGCTGCTTGCCAAGAACCAGAGCTCTGGCTTGGTTTTGCTTTCGATCGACTGTCCCATAAAATCTCTTGTCGGTCTTTTTTCGTTGATTGTCCCATGCATTTCGGGTTAGGGTTTAGAGTTTAGGGGTTTAGGGTTCAGGGCCCTGCTTCTCTCCGGGACTCCCTCTTCGCGCTAAAGCCATCTTGAGCCCTTTTATTGCTTGCCGGAACTGAGTGCGTGGTCTTTTGTTCCCGAGGCATGAGTCATGAGTCGATGGAGAGACCTTTGAGTGCTCAGGCGTTTGGACATGAAGATGAATGTGTCAGAGCACTTGCAGGCTCTTGGCTGATTCGAGTAGTTGAGAGCTTCTGTCCGCGGTCTTGCCAGCCATCTGATTGCAGGAGGTGGTCTGCGATCTCATCTCCCACAGCGACAGCGGACTTTCAGGGTCTCGACCCAAGAATTGAGCGCGAAATATGGAGTTGGAGAAGCGCGTCGGAGCATGTGGGCGCAGGCACACGAGCATGCCATACCTGGTCAACGCAGCTTTGCGCCTCGCCGACGCCTGCGACGTCGTCGACAAGGTTGTTGGCTCCGCGGCCTTGCAGGTGCGCGGCCGTGTGCAGAGAAGCTGGCCATGTTTACAGATCAACATGATATCATATCATGTTGCAAAACGGTAATGCTGTCACGATTTTTGAATGCAGGGGTCGGACTCCGTGCTGTTCGGCCGAGATGCCATGCAGGCAGGGCGCCGTCAACCAACCTTTTCAAGAAGGGTCTTGCGAGCATTTAAGTTCATTACAGCTCGAAGCTGACCACGTGCAGCTGTGCATGGTCTAAATGCGGATGGGAAAGATCTACTGCGCCAGAGTTCTCTGCACGGACACAGACATTGAAAGTGATCTCCCCGGTTCAGTTTGTATCTTGGCGAGTAGTGGGTTTTCAAGAAGACGATGATCTGAATTCCTAATGACCCCAACTTCAAGAACCCCCTCCAAACCTTTCGCCCTTATCGAAGATTGGCATTCGAAAATGAACTACTACAGTATAGTATAGTATAGTATCGTATAGTATGTAGTATGGTCTTGTATAGCATAGTAATATAATCGGCCTCACTCATGTCAATCCCTCTTCAGGCTTGGTCGCCTCACTGATTCAGGAAGCTTCGGCCACTGCAGGAAGCTCACATACAGCCCTATAGACCCCATCAATACTGGATATAGGACATAGGACTCCATGCAATGCACAAGCCCAACAACCCCAAGCCAACGATCTGAACCTCTAACTCTAACCATCTCCAAGCTGACCCTCAACTCCCAAGCCCCTGAACCCAGAACCCCTACAGTCCTTACCCGCAAAGCCCTACTCGTAGTAGATTCTACTCTACTATATACCATATACTGTATACTATATACAATATACTATGCTATACAAAACCATACTACATACTATACGAAAAGATACTATACTATGCTATACTGTAGTAGTGCCAGGATCAGCTCCGCGCATCGACCTGCCAGTGCATGGCGCCTGCGAAAGCAGGGGGTGCTCTGAGCCGCAAGCTAGAGCTGCAGGACCCTGGGTTTCATGTTGTATATATATATATATATATGTGTGTATATCGTATTATGTATGTATGTGTATGTGTATATATATATATATATATATATACAGGTACATATATATTGTACTGCTTATATACATAGTATAAGATCCTCAGTGGTCTTAGCCTCTGAAAGGCCTTTGGTTTCGGCTCTGGGCCTCGCTTCGTGCCTTGCGAGGACCCACATCTGCTTTTGCACCTGTCCGGGCTGAGCTATCTGCTCAGCGCAACCGAAGCCGAAGGTCGGGGACCCTAAAGTACAGTCTCCTAGTCTCCTTAGGAATTCTCTCTCATTTTTGTTCATTTTAAAACCCAAGAGAATATTAGAAAAAATGTGTTTGTTATGCTTCTAAGGGGTGTGTAGAAAAAGCCCTCCATCACGGTCGTGCAACCGCGGCAGAACTCACGGAGCCCTGCGCATTCCGAGGTGACCGGTCCCGTTTCGCCGCAGATCTGCAGTTGCTCTGCTCTCGCAACGAATATGTCGGGTGCTCTGAATGCTGCATTCGGCAGTGTTCCCCACCGAGCAGGTTTTGAATTTAGAGTCGAGTGTCAGCGTTGTCGTACTGCTCAGGCTAATGTATCAATGGAACGTAGTGTCATGCCAGGTAATGAAGCGAAAATGTAGTGTACTCGGGCGTAATGTTGTGTAGTGTAACCTAGCATAATTTAGTGAAGTGTCAGGTAAGCTTAGGAAACTTATTGCATGTATGCATGTATGGATGGATGGATTAAGGGACGGACCGACGTATGTACGGTGTAGGCATGCATGCATGCATGCATGCATGCATGCATGCATGCATGCATGGAAATATGTAGGCATGCAATGTGATTGTGTAGACAGTGTAGACATTCAACGTAGGTATGCAGGCATGCAGACATGTGTGTGTGTGTGTATGTGTGCGTATGATGAATGCATGAACGCATGGATGTGTGAAAGTTGATGGCCACTTGCGCATCAATGGCAGCCTTTTCGATGCGCAGATGTTCCTCTTGCTATGTATTCTGTATTTGTGTCTGAACTTATGAACGTTTGTATGCACGTCCGCGTGGTCTATGTAATATGTGTATGCATACAAAATGGTATAGGCTTGTACTATCTACATCCATATATACATGTGTATATATATATAAATATAAACTTATATGTATGTACGTACGCATGTAACCCCAGCTTTAAACCGAATACGATTCAACTTATCTTGATATAAAGTATAAACTGGTAAGAGCATGTGTAGCTTACTTCCTGACCGCACACATACGTATGTATAGCGCGCACACCCGCAGCAAGTTGACATACATGTGCATATACATATATATATATATACAGATGTATGTATGTATGTATGTATATATCTATATATACATATAGATAGATTATGCATATATATTTACATACACACACACTTTTTGCGTCTATATGTTTATGTATACATATATGCCATATCTATACACATACACATGCGTATTCTGTAACGGCATGCAGATACGTGTATACAGACATACGCAAGTGCATTGCATCTACACTCGACCTTAGGGTTCTGCGTGATCTTGCGGGTCGGCGTTCGTTTGTTTTTTTTTTTTTTCTGGAGTTGTATCTTCCCTGCTTATCTCCTGTCCCAGTCTTGCCCCTCTCGAAGTAACAGTGGCAACGCCTTGAGGCCTGCATTTCCTACTACACCGAGTGTGCATGCCGGCTTCCCAGAAAGCGGTGGCTTTGGCACAGCTGTAAACGACTCGAATTCGCCCAGGCAGCGGGTTGACAACCTTCGTTTCAGCGGCTCTTTCCCACCTGGTCGGCCCAGCCAGTTTGCTCAAGGAGTGGCTTTAGTTGTGGCCACAGCCTTGTGCAGCAGTGACTTTGCAGCCTCAACTTCCGGACCAGCTCGTCAGAGCACTGCTTGCAACGCGTGCTGTTGAAGCTTGAAAACCATCGTTCTCCGGAAAGTAAAGTCGCTCGCGCGTTCGTGCTCCAAGTCGCACGGCACATCGTTGAGACTTATGCCAGGTTGGCAGACCCCGGGCGATGATCGGAAGTAGCGAGTCAGATTCGAGGGCGCAGGTGGGGGCCCCCAAAGCCCTAAAGCCCCTAAAGCCCCCGAAAACCCCAAAAGGCCCCTAAAGCCCCTAAAGCCCTCTTCTCCACCTCTCTTCTCCTCTTTTCCTGCCTCCGAAGGCTGCCAGAGCTCACCTGGAGGCTCTGCTCCCCGCCATGGCCGCCGAGGAAGCGGGAGCCGAAGCTCCCCGAAGACTCGAGCTCCTCTCAGGCCCGGGACTGGGACAACCTATATATGTGTGTATATATATATATAATATGTATATATATATACACACACACACACACACACACACACACACACACACACACACACACACACACACACACACACACACACACACACACACACACACACACACACACACACACACACACACACACACACACACACACACACACACACACACACACACACACACACACACACACACACACACACACACACACACACACACACACACACACACACACACACACACACACACACACACACACACACACACACACACACACACACACACACACACACACACACACACACACACAACACACACACACACACCACACACACACACACACACACACACACACAACACACACACACCACACACACACACACACACACACACACACACACACACACACACACACACACACACACACACACACACACACACACACACACACACCACACACACACACACACACACACACACACACACACACACACACACACACACACACACACACACACACACACACACACACACACACACACACACACACACACACACACACACACACACACACACACACACACACACACACACACACACACACACACACACACACACACACACACACACACACACACACACACACACACACACACACACACACACACACACACACACACACACACACACACACACACACACACACACACACACACACACACACACACACACACACACACACACACACACACACACACACACACACACACACACACACACACACACACACCACACACACACACACACACACACACACACACACACACACACACACACACACACACACACACACACACACACACACACACACACACACACACACACACACACACACACACACACACACACACACACACACACACACACACACACACACACACACACACACACACACACACACACACACACACACACACACACACACACACACACACACACACACACACACACCACACACACACACACACACCAAACACACACACACACACACACACACACACACACACACACACACACACACACACACACACACACACACACACACACACACACACACACACACACACCACACCACACACACACACACACACACACACCACACACACACACACACACACACACACACACACACACACACACACACACACACACACACACACACACACACACATTTTTTCTTTTTTTGGGGGGGGGGGGACGCGGACGCGTCTGGGGCTTTGGGTGCGGGCCCATAGGAATCGAAGGGGTTGAGAGTCTCAGGGTTTTTCGGGTTTTCGGGCTTCAGGGCTCTAGGGTGTCCAGACTTTTTGCAGTGAAGGCTGAGAGAGGTAGGACGGTTCTGAAGCGCAGGACTGGCGACAGCTTTCCTGGCTGCAATGATCGAGCGATCCAAGGCGCCAGATGAGTCAAGAAGAGCAGGGTAGAGGATTTCGAGTTCAGGGTCCAGGGTTCCAAGGCCTGAAAAGTAGGGAAGATGAAGCTTGAAACAGACATGATTCATCAGCCTTCTTCTCCCTGCCTTGGTCACAGCTTGAAGAGGCTCCGCCACTTGCCTTCGTCCGGCGGGTGTACGTGTTGCTGAGCGGAGCATTGGTTCGACCTCTGGCCGTGTCTCGCGAGTCCCGCCGAAACCTCCAGGAGGCGACCGGGTGGTCGTGCTCTATAAGGGTACTATAAGGGATACTACAAGGGTACTATAAGGGATACTATAAGGGTACTATAAGGGATACTATAAGGGGCTTCTGAGTTTCCTCTGAGTTGCAGCTTGGAGTGATGGGATCGAGGCGTTGCTGGTCCTACTTCAACGGATGCTGCCGGACCAGGCTTGGAACTACAGTCAGAGGGTCTGAGAGTGACCCATGGCGAACCCTGGATCCCTTGTAGTATCCCCTCTAGCACCCTTAGAGTATCCCTTATAGTACCCTTGTAGTATCCCCTATAGTACCCATTATAGTATCCCTTATAGTATCCTCGAGGCACTTGACGTCGCCATGGGATTCCAGCTGCCGGACCTGGAAGCTGAGGCACGCGGCGTTTGAGGTGCTTGGCAACCCAGAGACTCCAATATCCCTTAATTAAGGAATATACCTTAAATTGTAATAGGATCCCTAATATGATTTAAGGAAGATTCCTTAATTAAGGGATATTGGAGTCTCTGGGAAGAGAGAGCAGACTCCTCCGGCCCTTTTGTTTCCAGGATGCGACGGAGCTTGCCAGACTGGTCTCCTCTCTAATGGCTGCCGAGATGGCCGAAGCACCGTGGCTCAGAGTTTCAGAGTCAGATCGGCATGTTGACAGTCAGAGCAAGCTTCAGGGACCTCGAGCGATTTTTTGCTTCTCTGCTCTTGGCAAGGTTTGTTTGACACACCGCTATTTGCCGCGGTTTGGGTCCCGAAACCTCCGCACCCCCAACGCAGAACCAGGACCCCTCCCCAAAAGCCCCAAAGTGTCCTCATTTGGGCCGGCAGGCAGAGCATGTTGCCGAGTCAGACCCGAGCTCAAATGGACCTGGAGTTTCGCTTCCCCTCCTATGTGGCCTGATGACGCGGGTGCCTGCAAGGCAGCTCTCTACCGTTTTTTCTGGGCTATGGCGGCAACTCACGGAGCTTATTCAGGCGGGATCACAAGCGTCTCTTCGAGATGCCAACTGCCTGCGGCATCTGCATGGCAGCGCTTTAGCCGCGATCCTTTGCCAGTCACCCGAGTCTGCCAGTGCATTCTTCGAAGCCGGAGGGCTGTCTGCAGTGCTACGGCCAGAGATGCTGCAGGGCAAGATGCGATTGGCTCCAGCCGGGCTGCACGCCTTGGACACGGTTCATCCGGCTGCCTTGGTTTCTGTCTTGCAGGTTTTGGTGGCAATGATTGGTGTCTTACCTACGCACAACCTGGTGCTACAGAGCGCGCTGCAGTGGCTTGAGAGGCATCTACAGCCTCTTCTCGACGTCATGCAATGGGTGACCCGGCTGCCGTTCACTACATCCTCGGAGCCGAGAGCACGGGCCGTGGGTGGCGCAAGTCCCAGCAGTGTGGTGGCAGCCCTTGCCGCAAGAACTGGTCGGAGTGCGGGCAGGGAAGGTCCGGATGCTATGTTGGTCGTCTGCAGGTCTCCGCAGAATCCACAGACTTCCGCCAGCACTACACGAGACTTATGCGTAGACGGGCTTGCCTTCTGGCTCAGCGGGCGCTGCTCCATGAGTAGTGGCTCTTCCGTCGGTGCAGATGACAAATATGCCGACGGCATCGCACTCTGCCACCGCTGTTTGGCATTGTTTGTGGAGCTGTGGTCACTTGTGCACGTTTCAGTGGCGCGAAGAAGGAAGTATGCCGCAGGAAAGGCGGATGTTTATCGAGCCCAGCTAGAGAAGCTGGAGCCGATGATCCATGCAGCACTTCCAGGGCTCTTGATGCAAGTTGCAAGTGCTTCCACACCAGATCCAGACAGCATGTCGGACGCAGATGGCAGTGCTGGCAACGCAATGCTGCTTGAAGCTCTGCGCCCATCTGAGGTGACCCAGCACAGAATCATCTCCAACATTTTGCAGATCTGGAGATATGACAGCATCACCCAGCACATAAAGATGCTTGCTACCAAACACCCCCAAGCGCAACCAAGTGCAGAGAGTGCATGGGCACTCTGGCAGCAAGTGCAACAAACAGGGCCTTTTCAACAGGTCACGCACGGAACTGGGATGTCCCAGTCCATCGTTGGAGAGGTGAAGGTCCGCTCTGGCGTGTTGTGCGCCGTCTTCGTGCATGCGTGCTGCAAATTCTTGAGCCTAAGACTTTCTGATCCGCTCCCAGTGCGCAGCGAGGGAGATACCCTTGCTTCTCTCGAAGCGACTGTCGATGGACAAGGCGGACATGGCGAGCAGCTGCATTTCGATGGAGTTCCTGCCACATTCACCCAATTGCTTTACGTTGTAGAGATTTCTCTGCATCTCCTCTGCCTGCATCTGATGCTGCTGACGACGGTCGCAGACTTGGACGGGGTGCCAACTGTTTCTACGCAGACTCCACCCACACCGGGGCCGCGACTGGCCATCGTCGGTCAGTACCTGCGCTTGCTCATCGAGTTTGCCGCTGCCTCTGGAGGATCCGTGGCGCTGGTGGCCAGGTGCCCGACGACCTGCGACCTTCCCTGCACGGTCTCCAACCTGGCCTTTGCAGCCAGCGCTGCCTCCGCGGCCCCTTGGCGCAACATTAAGCTACCGGATGCCAGCTACCAGTAGCATCTAGCAGCCAGCAGCTCGGTGTCAGACACACTCCATCCGGCAGACTGTGCTTGGCCTTCAATGTAATCGGTGAACTGTCCGTACCTGTAGTGCTAAGTTAGTATGTGGTGAGCATGATGCGAGCTCTGGTGTGTAAGGCTGAGAAGCTGGTGGCCCAAATGCAGCTGCAACAGGGCGGGTTATGAAAAATGATGCAGCGCCGCCTACTGTCACTCTTTGCTTCTATTGCGGGACGGCCCTGACTTTGTGGGACATGGGCATCCGGCAAGTGCTCGCATGTTGGTTCAAGCATCAGGGCAACTATGACGACAATTACAATCAAGCGGCTCGGTTCACTCTGCACCCTGTAAACAGACCGAGGCTGCAGCTCATATGCAGACATTCGCAGACCACTAGATGCTGGTGCTGAGACCTGTTTATCACATCTGGCAGAGACAGAACAGTTAAGCTCCACGCACCACCTACTGTGCACCCATCTAGCGTTTTGGCCAACACAGACAAATTACATGGCAGCTTGAACACGGGAAAACCGTTCGGAGTCGGCAGCCGAATTCACAGAGGGAATGGGGAAAGTTTCCAATTGCGAGAAATTGTTGGAAATTGAGGTCCTAGCGGCGGTTGCGCTGGAGCCTGTCTGCCCAGAGCGTCCTTCAGTCGTCTCACCTCTGTTGCTAATGCATCTACATCACCTTTGGCCGCCATTTGCTACTTCTCGAGGCCATGGCGGCGGAAGTTGCAACCGGGTGCAGGGGCTCAGTTGACTTCAGCGCAGCTCAAGTGTTTCAGGTTCCTACACTCTGCTGCGACGGTCTCCGTCAGACCCGAACCTAAAGCTCAAAGAAAGAAAGACAAAGAGAGTAGGTCTCGAGGTCCCTGGCAAGTCACTGACAGCTAGCTGCGTTCCCCGTGCTTGGGAATTTAAATGTGGTCTCATTGTCGCACTCCGAACAGCGGTTTCACTCCGAACGGGCACAAGTGGGCACATGGAAGGACGGGCCTCGCGGGTTACAGTAGCCCCGGCCGGCGATATGAAGAAAGAGCTGCAAAAGAGGAGGCGAGAGAAGGAGGGCAAAAAGAACTGCTAGTTGAGGGGACATCCCTCATTTAGCTCCCAGAAGCCATGAACAGACCAGCGAGCCAAAGGACTGCGCAAGCTTCGTCAATCCCTCTGTCGAAAAACTCAGAGGCATGGTTGCGGTATTGACAACCCCGTTTTGGGGGGTGCAGCTTGAAAAATGCGTACATCGGAACAGGCCCAGCCTATGGAAGGCATAACTGAGCAAGGCCCGCGTCTTTTCATGCTCAAACTGGAACATGGCGAGCTTCTCACGCTGCCTGGACATTGCCAGGGCAGTTCCCTGCCCACAAAGTGGCCTTCTACGAGCTTCTGCTGCGCCAGCTGCAGGAGAGCTGTCTGGTCCAGCCACACTCAGAGACTGCTGCCTCAACCACAACGGACACGGAACCTCAGCAGTCGACGGCAAAATCCAGGATGATGGCTTCGAGTCGGAGGCTGCGACCGCATGCAGCACACGAGGCATCGGATCGGGCCAGCTCATGCCTGTGCAGGTGCAGGCTTTAACCTCACAGCTGCGCTTGCACCCAAACAGCCGAGTTGACAAGGCCTCGCATCCAAGTTTTGGGTCGAGAGCTTCAGCTTTTTGGAGCCTCCCTGAACTGTGCTGGGCGCTGCAAGGATGCCCTGCTGGATGTCTATGCCAAGAGTTGGCCCTCAGCTGCCCCGGAAGCTGAGGGTGGTGGTCGCTTCTCTGCCGAACGAGGCTTGAAGTGGGCCTTCGGCGACGAGCCTCGAGGGGAATGGCAGCCTCTGCACTGTATACCTGTTCAGCTCTCGGCATCTTTGGGCTTTTCGGCACCCTGCCTTGCGGTTCGCTGTTCTGTCTATGACTTGGACCTGAGGTGCCACCGATCGGCCCGCAGGAGAAGGTGCTCGATCTGGAGGGAAAGGCCATACCAAGTAGCGGTGCCGAACCTACGCCCAAAGTGAGTCAGATCAGAGCTGGCCGCCTGCAGAAGTCATGGCAACCTTGTCAGGTCCACCGCAGGCCCCAGATCCCACGAAAAGGCCTCCAGAAGTCAGGCGGGCTGAATTGAGGCATCAGCTTGGAAGCTCTCTACCAATGCTGGCCATACAGGCTGCTGTATACCGCCTCACACAAATCGCACTGCCGATCTGTGGCGTTCTCGACAGATGGACGCTTCTGTCAGCGCCTAAGTATTACCCTTGCTGGCATCCCTTGGCTTCAACCTTATGCGAGGTGCCACCGGGTGTTCCGACGGCAGCATCAAGATTCTAGACACCGCAGTCGGCTCAGCTCCTTCCAAATGGAGATGCATCTGCGACCAGATGAAACAATATCCCTGGAGCCGGCCTGAGGCCAAGATGCGAGTCTGTGCTGCCAGCACGGAGGGACCTGTCGGCAGAATGCGAGTGACCGAGGAGGACTCGACAGCTTCACTCGCACAGCATTGTCTCACTCTCTGGACTTTCAATGATTCCGCGTTTCACAGGAGCTGATGAAGCCAATCGTCCGCACGCTCCAGGCTCACACAAGGAATGAAGATTCTAGCTTCTGGCCGAACACCAACCAGTGTCAGGATCACATACAGGGCGTCACCTGCTTGGCATTTCATCCAACGAATCCGACACTGTTCTCTGGCTCGATGGACAAGGCCAGCCGCACTGGAAAGCATTGTTCCGGATCAGGATCACCCCATGTCAAGTGATTTTTTCAAGAGGCAGTGAAGATTTTCGACTTGACCCGACCGCCGGGTCACAAGAAGGCGCATCCCTGCTCCTCCCATGTGGCGGATCCCATGTGCTCCGTGCCGCAGCGAGGCGTTCTCCGTTCTTCAGGATGTTCATGCTGTGAACAGCATATGCCACAGCCTCAACTAGAGCTGCGCCGGAGCTATGCAAGCAACGCCGAGAGCGCAGTGCTCGTGGTGCTTGCAGTACTGGTATGAAGTATTCGCTACGGAGACATGCAGCTGCCTCTGAGACAGATGAGGTATTCATCCCTGCGGAGACTTTCTCTTTGTGGGGACCACTCACCAGGCTGGCTAGGCCCAAACTACAACGCAGGGGAGCCATGGCGTGTGTTGAGGCAGTTCGTCTCTACGACCTGCAGACGTTAAGCTGTTTCACGACAGCTCGTCAAGACCAGCACCATACAGCAGGCTTCCTGTGCTTTGCCTCCGCAAGCTCTCAAAGACTTTCTGACGCATCACTGCAGGAATCAACGACGTTCGCTGCACGAGTGATGGTAAGGTTTTGGCATCTGCATCTGCTGCTGCAAACTGAGCTGGTGTGAGGTGATGCATATGCGGTTCTCCGAATGCTTTCGAAGCGCGCCTGCTCCCAGGACGGAGGCATTAAGCTCTGGGATGCAGTCACCAACAGTGTCATCAACACGCTGCCAAAGGCCGCAGCTTTCCGGCCGTCAAAAATGACGGCCCTGGAATGTGACATCGAAGTAGTACAGTGGTGACAGTAGCGTGTTGCAGGCTCACAGCGGATCTGCCGTGTGCTCCGTCCGATGGAGCCTGGCCTTCAGCTTCATAGCAATCTCCGCTCCGCTTCCATGGGACGGTGAACCTGAGGCCGCAGTTTGCACTACCTGCTGAGCTGTGGCCAGGACGGAAGGCTTGCCGACGACCAGATCCGGCTCTTCTCGTGCAGAATGCATAAGCTTGCGATCAAGCAAGCAAGCCGGCCAGTGCAAGCATGCACTCATCATGCATGGAGTGTCGGCAGTATGTGGTAGGAAGTAAGGACCACCCAGAGTCGTTCGCTGGAATCCTCTCCCTAGCCGTCCCGAGCATGCAAAGATGGGAGTACACGGGGGCCGCTAGGTGCACGTCAGCGGGTTGGGGCAACTCCGCTGGCCCGAAACCCACTGAAAGAGAGAAGCAACAGCAAGCGAGAGCGATTGACATGCATTTGCCCAGACACACAAACACCCTCGGACTCGGTGACACCCGCACCACTTGGGGCATCGCTTCGTTGCAACTCCATTGCCAACCAGCGCTCTTCGTTTGCATCTGCAAAACTTCGATAGGCAGCGACTATGGGATGTGCGGATGGGTCGAGAGGCACTGGCATCAGCTTGGAGCCAAGTCGGCCGACGAGTCGCACTTGCCGGTGCCCAGGTCTTCTGCATGGGCTTCGGAGCTCGTTCCGCTGACACTGGCACGGCAGTGTTCTTGAATGGAGAGAAGTGAGCCCTCTGTTGGCCGTGTCATAGAAGATGCTGCAAGTTGCGACATGTTTACATGTATAGCAGTCGTTGCCGTGAAGGTACATTGCAGCTTGCAACAGCAATGTGAGACTGAGCGATGTCAGTCTCTTCGATGCCACCACAGGCTGCAAAGTTGCTAAACCCTAAACTCTCTCAACCCAGAAAGGCGTTCACAAAAAACCCTAAACCCCAAAGCCCAAAACCCCGTTCTTTCATTTGGAGGCTCACCTGTCTTTATGAAGCTGGGAATGCACAACGTCCCAGTTCTCGGAATCGAGGCCTCTCCTGTTGACAGGACCGGAGAGTCCCTGGAGAGAGACCTAATAAGAGCCTTTTAGGGCTTAGGGTTTCGGGTTCGGGTTTACGGGTTGAAATTCAGGGTTCAGGAGTTTAGGGGTTGGGCTGCAGGTTTTCGGAGTGTGTAGGGTTTCGGGTTTAGGGGTCGGGGGTTAGGGAGCCTGCAAGCAGCCTCTGCGTTGGAGTTCTGTGCAGGACGATCATGACGGGCTGCGATGATGAGAAAGCAAGATACTTCAGCATCGAGGCGGCAAACCTTTGTCAAGTAGACCTCTGTCTTCGGATGGGTGCCAGGAGCGCGTGTGAGCACGGCGGCTATGGGTGCAGAGAGGCAGAGCTTGACGGGAAAAGTTCTGCGTGGCATCAGCAACCAGAGTCTGCTCATGTGCTCTTCTCAGCCGCCTGAGCTGTTTCCGGCCACCCAGATGTATTGCGAATTCTGCTCGAGCAACCTCGAAGTTGTCTGAGCTTAGGCTGAAGCAACCTGCCACTGCCCCCTAGACTTAGAGGACTCTGGAAGTAGCAGACTGCAAGAACCACACATAGATTTTAGTGTACTGCGGCAATGACTTTGGGGGCCTGCAGTGCACCAGACTCAGTCACTAACAATGGTCGCATTGAAAGTCTGATTCAGAGTATAGACATTTCCCAAATTCATGGTCATCAGCTGAGCTGAGCACCGCTCTTCGAAATGAGCTCCGAAGATCTGTTGAAACAGCTGCAAGCTCAGTTCGCAGCACAAGGGCAGCACTTGGACAGGGAAGACGTCCTGAACCTGGCTCGACACTTACCTCTGGTTAATTAGTAGGGAATGGAAGAATGGTAGTAATAGTAGTTATAATTGTACCCTAGTCCTCCGGTCCCTACTAACCAATGGTAAGGACAGCTGCATGTGGACAGCTCGCAGAGCGACTGGTGCGAGGCAGCAGGCCAGTCTGAGCCCTTGACGACGCGGCTCAAGAATCTCTTGAAGGATTATCCAGCCGATGTAGGTCTTTTCAAGGAGATGGTGCAGAATGCAGATGATGCTGGCGCGACGCGGGTCCATTTTGTTTGGGATGCACGACCGCAGCGGAAGGAGAGCCTCCTTTCCCCAGAGATGAAAGCCTGGCAGACAAATTGTCTGTGGTCCTACAACGATGTGCTTGGGTGTTGTTGAGAACTGCGTCTTTGTTTGGGAAAAGTCGCTACCTTGAAGCGTCTAAACTTGGAAGCTAGATGCTTGCTTATGTTAAAGCTTATCTGTGACAAGAAAGCCATGCAGCAGCGGCAGCAACAGCAAGACAGCAACGAGTCGTCATCATCGTTCCTCGTACAGCAGCGGAAGCAACTACAGGTGGTCTTGAAAAGCTGGTCACTTGCTAGTTCCGTGCCAGATGCCTCAGGCAAGAGCCCAAAAGAAATCGTATTCCTTCTGAGAGACCCAACCCAAAGCCCCTCAACCCCAAACCCCTAGCCTAAACCCCTGAACCCTAAACCCTCGGAGCTACAATAACAAGGAAGCCCAACAGTTTGCTACAGCTCCCTATAGTTTGGTATCTTAAGTAACAAAGAGGCCCTAAACCCTTAAACCCCTAAGCCCTAAGTCCTGAGAATCACTCGTAACACAAAGGCTCTCTTCACGGAGCTACAGAAATAAGGAAGCCATACTAACTGTATCATTCACGATAGATCTCTATTGTTATTGTTACTATTACTATTATCTTCAACCCCTCAGCCCTTATAGAACCCTTAAAGGAACCCTTCTTGATCCCTATTATGGCACCTTAAGTAGCAAAGGCGCTCTTCACGGAGCTACAATGATGATACTTATTTTTTCGATTCTTGAAAAAAAATCCGGTGATTATGGTACCTTAAATAGCAAAGGCGCTCTTCACGGAGCAGGACTTCGAAGCGATCTGCCGGCTGGGTGTCGCTTACCGCTGGTTAGTAGGGAATGGAAGAATGGTAGTAATAATAGTAGTTATAATTGCACCCCATTCCTCACTTCCCTACTAACCAAAGGTAAAGATCCCTCTAAAGGAACCCTAAGCCCCTATAGATCCCTTTAAAGGAACCCTGAACCCCTATAGATCCCTACTAACCAATGGTAAGGTCGGCGGCAGTAATATGATAGTTTTATGGTAGTAGTATGATAGTAAAAAGGTAGTAGTATGGTAGTAATAGTAGTTATAATTGTACCGCATTCCTCCATTCCCTCCTGACCAAACCCTAAACCCTAAACCCTATACCCTAAACCCTAAACCCTAAAACCCTAAACCCTAAACCCTAAACCCCTATAGATCCCTTTAAAGGAACCCTAAACCCCTATAGACCCCTTTAAAGGAACCCTAAACCCCTATAGATCCCTTTAAAGGAACCCTAAACCCTATAGATCCCTTTAAGGGAAGCCCTAAACCCTACTAAGCAACGGTAAGGTCGGCGGCAAGCGGGAGAGGTCAGAGCGGATCGGCCGCTTCGGCCTCGGCTTCAACTCGGTGTGCCTTTGCTGCTCTTGGGGGTTCCTTTAAAGGGAAGGAGGGAATGGAGGAATAGGGTTTAGGGTTTAGGGTTTAGGGTTTACCGTTGGTTAGTAGGGATCTATAGGGGTTTAGGGCTTCCTTTAGAGGGATCTATAGGGGTTTCAGGGTTCCTTTAAAAGGATCTATAGGGTTTAGGGCTTCCCTTAAAGGGATCTATAGGGGTATAAAGGGATCTATAGGGGTTTAGGGCTTCCCTTAAAGGGATCTCTGGGGGTTTAGGGGTTTTTGGGTTTCAGGGTTTTAGGGGTTTTAGGGGTTTTAGGGGTTTTTGGGGTTTTAGGGGTTTTAGGGGTTTGGGGGCTTTAGGGGTTTAGGGGTTTAGGGGTTTGGGGGTTCAGGGGTTTAGGGTTTAGGGTTGATGATATAAATCCTGCACTACCTTAAGGACCCTAAACTATGGGAACTATGGTATATTCCTTACAATGGGTAATGCAGGATTTATGTCGTCAACCGCATGTTTCATTTCCTTGTATTATAAGGGATTCACAAGAACATCAGTTTTTAGGAATTATTTTTTAGTTTTAGAATGTAGCTCAAGTCTGCTCATAAGACTGCAAAGGTGCATCTTTACTGCTCTTGGGGATTTTGTCTTTCATTCTTCCTTGTGTTGTAACTTCAGTGGGTTAATAAGACTTTTAACTGCTCATAAGTGTTTTTTCTTAGACTATTTCTTAGACTATAACTTAAGGGGATTAACAAGAACATTAGTCTTTTTGGTTCCAAGGATTCTAAGCGCGGCTAAGGTATAATCTCACCGATGTGCCCAGCATTCTTAGCGATTCCCTCGTCCTGTTTCTGGATCCGCATGTCTCTCATCTCTCCAAGATGGGCGCCTCGAGCCAGAAACCTGGCATCAAGCTGCGCTTCTTGAAAGTCCCCGTGCTGGAGCGTTTCCGTGACCAGTTCGAGCCCTACCACAAGCTCTTGGATTGTGATTTGGAGCCTTATCTCGCGCATACTTGAGGGGTGCCGGTGTAACCTGTGGATGCCCGCAGGGGGGATATGTCGTGTGTGCACTGGCTGGAGAATAGTTTCCACTACTGGATATGGTAGTGTAGGTTATCTCCTCCGGGTACAGTGGGCGATGTGAACCAAGGAGTCTGGCGAGCCATTTCGGGGCACGTTGATTCGAATTCCCTTCCGGACGAAAGAGTCTGCAGCGAAAAGCGAGATTAGCAAGATTATTGTAAATGATGAAATGGTGGCGGCATTGTCGCACCAATTTCAAGCAGAGGCATACCAATGGCTCTTGTTTTTGCAAAACGTGCAGGAAGTTTCCATGTCGCGCCTGCAGATCCAAGACGGAGAGCCTCTGCTCCAGAATATTTTTTCAGTCTCTTTGGCTGGCCGTGCAGAGAAGTTGACGAAGAGACCCAGTTTGGTCACATGTGGAAGCTCTGGTCGCAGCACTGCTGTCTCCACGCAACTCGAGGTTGTGTGCAAAGGGCCTGACGGCCAGACGCAACTGCGGCGATATCAGCTTTTTACAGATGCCCAGCATGGGTTCAAGACGCGCGTGTGCCTGGCAGTTCCGCTGTTCCGGGAGCAAGACGGTTGCGATGGTTGGTATCATGACGAAGATGGGCGGGTCTTTTGCTTCCTCCCTCTTCCACGTAACATCGACCTTGGGCTGAGACTGCACGTCCATGCGCCACTGAATATGGCACAGGATAGACGAAGCATGCTGCTCGACAATCGCATCGGCGAGTCCGAGCAAGAGTTAGTGCGGCACAACCTGCTGCTGCTGGACGATCTCATTCCGACCGGCTCTTAGAGCGTCACAGCTTTTGCTGGTACTGTACTTAATTTGTTTCGGTTCTCGATATTTGCTAGATGTGTCCAAGGTCTGCGCTTGTCTCCTGCCTCATGGACTTGGCCCTCAAGCGAAATCAGATGCCTCCATGCCACTTCTTCGCTTTGTTCCCGAGGCTTTTCAACTGTAAAGGGAACGTGTCACCTTCAGACCGCATCGCCAGAACATTCTACGCCCGTCTGCTGGGTCTTGTCAGGGGCGAGTCGTGCCCTTTACCTGTCGCTGCAACACTAAATGCTCGGGGCCAAAGTCGCACTGAGGCACCTCCAGGCTATTGGGTAAAGGTAGCTGACGCCGTGTTTGTCCCGACAGCTGGTACTCCTGGTGTGGAACAGATTTCGCAGAGTTTGCTCGACAATGTTGTGGAGTGCTTGCTTCGTTGCGGTGTCCCTCTTGTCGACGCACCCCAGCCTGTGCTGGAGTCGATTGAACGGGTCCTGGAGCCACGCCAGCCTGTCATCTTGACACCTGCGTGGCTCCGGCAGTATTTGCGGTCAGCCGCAGGCGGCAAGCGCACTCACACGCTCAAAAAGCAGCAAGCTTCGACCGTGTTTTCGGAGCTGACTCCAGAGGACGTTGCATGCTTCCTGGAGTTCTGCACCGGTGACGGCAACACCGCTGACTTGCAGGGTGTGCCTTTGGTTTTGTGCGATGACGAATTGACTGTGCATGTGTTTTCCAGCGACGCGCAAGCAGTGTTTTTCCCGCAGAGTCAACTGGAGCGTCGCCTATTTCCAAACAAAGAAGGGCGCAAGCTACTTCTATCCGCTAGATTGGAATCGAGGCCTGTGGTTTGGGCAAAGTTGAAGGAGATGGCGAAGGCTTTTGATGCGCGGCCTGATGGGAGGCTATGCCCATCCTTCCAGTGCAAGACGGTAACTTTTGAGCTCCTCGTAGAGGCTCTGCAGTCACTTTTACCACGAACCTGGAACGATCCAGTGCCGCAGGTTTCAGCATCGGATTATTCAGAGTGGATTGAGGACTGGCTTCAGGCAATGTGGAAATGGATGGATGCGAAAGATGTTTCTCTTTCAAGGCTCGTTCACTGGCCTCTAATTCCAAGTTTATGCGGCGGGTCCAAAGTTGACTTGTTCCGAATACCTGAGGCCCACAAGAAGGTGCTGTTTTCGGACAGCAGACCTCGAAAACCGCCCCCTCCGCCACCGCCACCACCCCCACCTCCTCAGCCATCTGCGGAGCCTTCCCAGTCGCCTCAAGAGACGGAGGCGGAGCCTGCGCCGGACACGCAGAAAGCTGAGAAGCCAAAGGACCCAGTGCCGTCGACATCTGCGTTGATACAAGAGCTCCTGGTGGCACTGAACTGCCGTCCCGTGTCAGAGCCTGCCTGGTTACTTGATCATCACCAGAAGCAGATTCGAACTTGTGTGCACGCATCCACTTTCGAGGGCTTCCTCCGGGCCATGCACTTCGCATCCAGGCTTCTGCCTGGGAAAGAGAAGCTGAAGCCGGCAGCTGCACTTCACCTAGCCCTTTGCAGCAAGCTCACCAAGCACCATGCCAAAGCTTTGCTGGTCATGGCAGCCTCTGTCCAGCGCGAGGGCTGCGTGGAGGAGTCGGTAGCCTCGTCTCCAAACTGGAAAGCCAAATCGGAAGCCTTCTCTGGGCTTCCCCTCTTCTGCAAGTTTAACCAACCCACTCAGAGGATGTGCCTCGGCGATGACTTGGTCCTCCTCCCGGAGACATGTCCACAGGTGGTGTCCGCCCTGCGGGCGGCGGAAATCACGGAGTTGGCCTGTGCCGAGGTTCCCGAGGAGGTCGGGGTTCTTGCGGAATCCCGACTCTCTGTAAGTTCTTGCTTGCAGAGGTATCCTGCAGAGAACCTTGAATCCCCACATCCTTAAAGCCCACAAACGCGGGGTCGGAACTCTGAACGCTTATCCGTCTTAAGCCGAGCGCCACTTGCAACAGATGTTACCCTGGCCCTTACTGCGACGAAGAGCCAGGTGCTGACAGCGCTGACGCCTGCAGAGTCGGCTGCTGTCACCGCACTGCTGCGGGAGCTAAGCCTGCCCCGGCTGAAGTGGGCAGACTTGCTTCAGGCATGGGGTTTTGCCGGCTTTCGAGTTAGAGCTTACGGCTTACTGTAGGGCTTAAAGCTTTGGGTTTAGGGTTGAGGGCTTTGGCTTTGAGGGCCAGGATTTGGGGTTTAGGGTCGACTAGCCGGGCCTTGAGAAAGTTCCCCGCCACAGGATCAGGTGTTCCCTTGGGCAGCAAGCGCTCGCAACACTGACGTCATCGTACGCCAAGGTCTGATGAGGGCCTTGGTCTATCATTGGCGGGATATGGAACTGATGGGAAATTCCTCTTGCCTCGAGGCACTACAGCGAATTCCCTTCATCAGCACAGTGGGGGGCAGCATCATGTCTGCGGCTGATATGCTGGATCCAACCGTGGACAAGCTTCGCGCGCTGTATGGGCCCGGTGATGTTCCGGGGCCCTTTCCAGATAGTCGCTGGCTCTCAGCAGAGTGCCGAGCGGTGCTTCACTACAGGACCGAACTGAGTTACCAGGAGATAAGTGAGCGGCTTGGCTTCCTGCACCAAATTGAAACAGAGCGTCGCAGAGCGCTGAAGGAAGATGCTGCGGGGCCTGATGCCAAGCTCGAAGCTTCGTTGGAGGTACGGGCAGTTGCCATGGCCTTGGTGAGGTACGTCTGCGACGATGTCTGCCCTGCAATGAGGGATGCTGGGGAGGTCGATGTGCAGGGGAAGCAGAAGGAGGAGCGTCCCAGACAGTCGGAAGGCGGCTTCTGGCAAGCGCTGGACTTTGTGGGAATGCTCAGTGGGCCTGTAGAAGTGGCAAAGCCTGCGAAGAAAGCTGCCAAGCTTTCACCGGACGAGCTCATGTCAATCCAGTCCAAACTCAAAAGATGCTACTGGCTCGCACCACTTCCCCGCCCGGATGGGTGGCCCTTGGACGCGCCTTGGAGAGGTTCAGAATGTGGTCTCTGCTCATCGGAAGAGGCGCCGCCCGGGGGGTCAGTTTTGCTTCCCTTCCTCAGCCTGGCGGCCTGGTAGTGCAGCGCCACAATGTGTGCCTTGGAGGTGCGTCTGGCTTCTGAGGAGTTCTTGGTTGGCATGGCGGGGAAGTAGAGAGCGAATGTAGCGGTGAGTTCGCTGCAGTCGCTCGGCCACCCCTCGCACGGCAGGTCCGCCCACTCATCGGCCTTGTGACTCCCGCATCTCCAGGCTTTCAAAGTGAATTCGGGACACGACTTAACTGGGATGCTCGGACTCTCTTTCCAATGTCATGTTACCCTTCTCCAACCATGGTCTGTGGTCAGGTGGCGGCAGGCTCTCTCATCACTTCATTGTGAGAATCTCAGAAGTGCACTTGGCACCTCGTCGCTCAAAATTTGTTTTTTTCGCGCAGGAGTGCCTTGGAATGATGGAGAAGCCGAGTGAAGGCTTGATCAAGGAGCAGCTCGCAAAGATGCAGGCACCACGCACAAACAGTCTGAGGGTGTAGTCAAGTTTCAATTATCCGCTGAGCGTTTGAACCTTGGTGGAGAGCACCTGATTTTGTGAGACAGCCAGCTCTTTCTGCAGTTTTGATTTTAGTAACCTGATTCGGCTTCTGGGCATGTTGAGGCCTGGGCATCTATGCTGCCGGATGAGAAGCGAGAGGCGTTTTGGCGGCTGCGAGCTCGAGAGCCATGGTCGGTTTTTCAACCTTGCAGGTGAGCTCGCCCTGGATCACGCGATGCCTCTATGATCACCTGTATCCCACCTTCTTGAATGCTGCGCGCGTTGAGGCATCGGAACTGAGCCGCAGCCATTTTCTGCATATCTTTTCTACGAGCCGGAGCCCAGGAAATCGCCGCCGACAGCAACCAGCAGCTCTGGGTTGCTATCCCAGTTAGAGTGACTTGCTTGTCCTCAGAGCCTCAAGCCACCGCCTTCTCAGGTGCCACAAGGAGGTTTCTTGCCCATGTCCAGAATCGCTCGACAGCATATCGAGTTTCCGCCCTACTTGGTCAAGGCAGGTTTCAGTGGCACAAGCTGCGCAGCCGGCATTTCGTGTTGCAGATCCTGAGAGGCGCCTCCTGAATGGAGGGAGAAGATCCCAGTTCTTTGGTCCAAAGTGAAGGAGAGCTTCGGCGTCCGAGACTGCAGCGAGGCCTGGGGGGCGCCTTTTCTTCTAGAGGTCCTTCGGTGGCTTTCCTTGATCTAAGCCAGGCCTTGTACAGGATGGCTGAGATCGCGAAGCAGTCCGGCAGTGGCCCGAAAACCAACAATAAAGAGCTTTTTCTGAGAGTAGCTGCAAATTCTCAGGGAAGGAGTCTCTGGACTCTGAACCTCTCGACAGCGCTGTTCGCCTTATACTCGCCATCTCGGACATGCTGCAGCAGGCACCAGAAGAGCACCGACGCTCCCCGCATTCGACTTAAGCCTCTGGGGGGTGGCCAGGAGCGTGCAGAGAGCGCTGGTGCTGCGGCCGGCAGCAAGCTCGACATCCTGATGCCCACGACGGACCAGCCAGTATACTCTCACCTTTCAAATCACAAATCATTCAATTCTGAAGTTGAGGGGACTAATAACAACTTGCGGCTTGATGCAAAGGCCATAGGCCCAGCCGCCCCCCTTCCCACTGGTTTTCAGGAGAGTACGCTGCGTTCTGCTCGGGACTGCGTCTTCAACAACATGACTTGGCCTCTCGGCTCCGGGCGCAGTGACTTGCTAGCTGTAGCCAACAATGCTAGGTTCAGGAAATTTCAGGAAGCTCAGGGTTTGGGGTTTAGGGGTCTAGGCCTAGGCGGTCCAGAGTCAGGGTTAAAGGTAGCATGGTAGATCCAGCAATCGGGGTGACGCGAGGCTGCCGGATGTGGAGACCGCGGATCTGAACCTCGGAAGCTACGGCAGGGTGCCCTTCACGGCAGATCTGAAGCCACCACGGTTTTTAGGGTTTTAGGGTTCAACTCTCGGGCTTCAGTCAAGGTCTCGTGCATCAAAAGATCTCTCATGCAGTCGCACACACATGCGGGTGCCGGGCACTTAATATAGAGGTATGGCATGACGGATGAGCCCGTGTTTCATCCAAAAATCCCTGTGATGTTCCCCAGGCAGAGGCCTTTCGTTGGTCTATGCTCGTGAGGAACCGTCCCCAGTATTGACTGGGCCTGGCTTTGCCATGTTTCGAATCCATGAGAGTTCCAGGCGACAGAGATGCAAGGAGCTGACTGGTGCGAAGCTGCAGGTCAGAGTGAGCCGGGACCTTGCACCAGGCTTCGGACACAGTCGGCGTCACCGCATCTGCTCGCTCGGCCCAGGCCCATAACCACGCGGCTGAAGAACTTGCTCAAGGAGTCTTTGCCCATGCAAGCACGAGTCGGATGCGGATGCTAAGGGTTCAGGCCACTACTCACGTGCCTGTGTTGGTGTGTTGGGGGCGAGGACTACCCTGCGGACGTCAGCATGTTCAAAGAGATGGTGCAAAATGCGGACGATGCCGGTGCCACGGAGGTGACTGATGCAGCTTCCCCGGTGTACTTCCCTAAACCCTAAACCCCAAACCCCTAACTCTGGACCTTGCAAGCCCGGTCAGGTGCACTTCGTTTGGGACTGGCGGCAGCATCGGAGGCATGCCGCGGGCATACGTAGGGCCATCAGGGTCGTGATCAGTGGGCTCCAATGCAAGTACACGCAAGTACAATATAACATACTGATATGCATGTTCAGAGGAGAAGGGAACACTTGGCTCCTCACAATTTGCTTGTGAGGCAATCGTTGCTCACCCCGGACATGGATCGCTGGTCTGGCAACCTGGGTTCAGTGCAGCACATCGCCGAATCGGGAGTGTGTCATGTTTCACCATTGTCTGCAGCTTTTTGCGAGGCAAGGTCCTGCTTTGTGGATCTTCAATGATGCACAGTTCTCCAGCAAAGACTTCGAGAGCATTTGTCGTCTTGGAGTCGGTGGAAAGCGTGACCAGACCAGGCAAGGGTTCACCATCGAGCTGTTTGGACAACCTTGAATGTTCAAAGCAGCTCCCTGCAAGGAAGATTGGCCGTTTTGGACTTGGCTTCAACTCAGCGTCTTTCCGAGAATTGATGTGCTTTGGCAGCGGTCTGCGTGCCATTGGTCCGTATCCTCTCCTGAGGTGTACAACTTCACTGACTTGCCCAGCATCCTCAGTGATGACATGGTGCCCGTCTGGATTTTGGTTTTTGCGTTCTCCAGCAGCGACGAAGAGCAAGTCACGTTGTGCTCCGAGGTACTATTCCTAGACCCTCATGTGCATCATCTGTCTGCCATGGGAGCTTCTGCAGAGACCTCAGCAGCCTGAGTACAGCGTGGAATGGGAACGCCCGGGAATTTGAGCAGGTGCAGAAACCCGGCATAAAGCTGCGCTTTCTGAAGATCAAGGTGGGCCCTGGAGTGCTGTTGTGACTTTGCAGGTGAGCTTTGCACTCAACGCCGGTCAGTGCCAGGTCTTGGAGAAATTCCGCGATCAGTGGCCCTGGCATGCTTTTCTCGCTTGACATTGGCTTGAGCACGCCATTTTATTGGGATTGCAGGTTCCTGCCGTACCACCAGCTCCTGGGATGTGACCTGTCTTCCTCTCGGCCCTTCCCCGGCACGTAAGGGCCTCGTATGCCCTCGTATGGCTGGACGGCAATAATATGGGGGTTTCCGAGAATAGGGGACCCTAATTTCGTACCCTAAAGAGTAGGATCCTTACTATGAGGATCGCAAAATAAGGTACCCCTGATTCTTGGAAACCCACATATAATACTATGCAGGGTCCTGCATCGGGGCGCTGGCCTTCTGGGGCCCTGCCTAAAGGTTCATGGGGCTTAGTAACTATGGTTATAGATAAGGTAACTATAACCCCAGTTAGGGTACTTCTAACTGTACTTACAAAGGTGCATGATCCCCATTTTAGAACCCTTATAGATCCCTTTAAGGAGCCCTACTATAGAGCCCTATAGTACCTTTAAAAGGAACCATAGACTGTACTTACTAAGTCCCATGAACCCCCAACTGCAGGCTGATGCCTTTTCTTACCTTTGGTTAGTAGGGAATGGAGGAACGGGGTACAACTATAATTACTATTACTACCATTCTTCCATTCCCTACTAACCAAAGGTAAGTAGATTGTCTGCAGACATGGGAGTTTCCGAGAATAAGGGACACTAATATAGTACCCTAAATAGTAGGATCCTTATTATAAAATAAGGTTCCCCTATTTTCGGAAACTCCCAAGTTTTGGGGCCCTGCAGCTGCAGGCTGATGCGCGTGCCTTTCCGGAGCGCAGAGGTGGCGAAGGCCAGCGAGGCGAGGCCCTCAGCTGGCTGAAGTGGGAGCTTCCGAAAATTAGGGGGGTACCTTTTAAAGGGATCCTATTAAGGGTTCCTTAAAGGGATCTATAAGGGTTCTATGAAGGGTTTAGGGTGTAGAGCTTCCGAAAATTAGGGGGTACCTCGTTTGGGGGTCCTTATACTAGGGATCCTACTATTTAGGGTACTATATTATATTACTGTCCCCTATTTTCGGAATCTCCCAAGTAGCTGGAGCCCTGCAAGAGCAGCGGTTGTAGCACCAGACGTCTTTCTCCGGGGAACGTCGCCGTGGCATGAAGTTAGGTGAGCAACATCCAGATGGACAAAGCTCTTGCAGCTGAGTTACGAGCTTATCCAGTGATGCAGCGGCATAGGCACATGCCATGCAACTGAAGAAAACATGTTGTGCTCAGAGGCTCACAACGCAGTTTCGGGCAGAAGCCTTTCAATGGCTGCTTTTCTTGCAGAATGTTGCCAGGCAGGTATGCTTCACTAACTTCACTTGTGCCTGAAGCGTAGTTAAGTGCAAGCAAAAGTTTCAGCTTGGCAGGATCCGGCTGTCGGAAATCCACGAGAACATGGGGTCAGAGGACGTTACAACGACGATTTGTGAGGTGCTAAATCTTGCTAAGCGCTCCCATGTTGGCTGCGGAAGCTGCTCTCCGCCAGGTGAAGATGGGAATACCTGCATCCTTGGCTTCCGAGACAGGGGAGGCAGAGACCGACAACACACCAGCCGCCAAGCGCATCTCCGCCATCGGCTCCGATTGTGACTGGGGCTTAGTCTTCGTAGAAGATGTATGAAGATGACTTATGTCTCGCGCCTTGCGTTCGTGCACGGAGCGGAGGTCGTTGCGGATATTACCATCGATGCAACGGACGCCAGTTGTCCTGGGCAGCGAAGTCACCACTACAGGCAAGTTGATGCTCGTATTGTGGACCCTCTGCTATCGAAGTGCTGCCAGGCTTATCGGTGGAGCAGACTGTGGTGTCACGGAGCAAGTCTGCATTGCGCTGCCCTTGGTGGTTTGGCTCTCAGCACTCAGCGAGAATGAGCACAGTGCGAGACTTCACCTGAACCATGGGCCTAAGTCTGTAATAATATATTGTTATTTGATCCCTTGTGCATGTATGTATGTATATATATATACACATACACACACATTCCTAATTCTGTCGATATACACATATATAGTTGTATATATGTATAACACTACATATACGTATATATGTACCCAGAAAGAACATGTTTCCGTTGGGCTGGGCTGCAGGAGCTTCCTGGCAGCCAAAACGGGAACGACGCCGCGGGTTATCCCAAAGAGGTGCCGAACGTACCGCTGCTGAAGCTCGCAAAGGAGGAGGCCAGGCCCCTTGTCTGCTTTGTGCAATCTGCATCATAATAGTAATATAGGAATATAAACATACTTGTAATATAGTAATATAACAATAATAGTCATATAGTATCATAATAATAGAATATAGTAATTTTTTCTAGTTTTGCCAGATGTCAGGGACGACTGTTCTGCTTCCTTCCGCTTCCGAAGAGTGCCATCTCGCTTCGCCTAGCGGCTCACGTGCACGCGTTGCGAGCTTGGCCTTCGCCATCAGCCCATGAAATGCAGGATGTTATCCAGGCGAGAGACTCAATCGCCCGGTGTGCTGTGCTGAGGCCCCTGAACACAACACAAGATCGTCGCAATGTACTCATGGACGAGCGGGTCGGCGAAAGAGAGCTTATCACCAAGAACGCGGTTGACCCAGTTTGAAACGGAGATTGCGCTCGAAGGGGCACAAAGTTCAAGCTTAAAACCAACAGATAGTATATTAGATTATTAGATCGAATCAGCGGTTTCATCAAGTTTGTTTAGATGTCCTGCTAGATGGGTTTCAATCAGTAATTCATGGTTTTGCGGTTTTTGCGCGTTTACTGATTCTGTGGCTTCGGTGGTTCACTGTTTATGCTTGCATGAATTTCTTGGGTTCCGCTTTGTGGCAAGCTTATGGCCTTCACTAGGGGGAAATGTCAAGGTCTAGAACAGGATGCAAGCACCCTCAGCAGCACGTCCTTGCCCGATGGCAGCCTGTGTTTGGCTTGCTGGTGTGATCTGGGCGGTGGGTGGGGCGTGGGCACCGGCATAGTAGAGAAGCCATGAGCCAAACCCATACACAGACCAGACATATCATAAGCAACCCCAGTTCTCAAGCCATTAATAAGCAAACACTGTTTTCTAGGAGTGAGGAATTCTCTCTCTCTCTCTCTCGCTCTTTGTGTCTCTCGCTCTCTCTCTTCGTATATGTCACCGGAATCTCTGGACGAGACATACACTGGGTGCTGGGCGACTTCTGACATGCTGCAGATTTTCATAATCGGAGAAATGGTCCGAAAGTACCCAGTCAGAAACTATAACTATTGGTGAATCTCAATAGTGTTGTCCTAACCCCAGAGTGCACGGCACCTCTAGCGCAGGCGTTTGCTTCCAGTGCATTCCTCAGGTTCGTCTACTTGATGTTCGCATTCCTGAGCATTTCCCTCAGCAAGCCGGACAGATCGTATCATCTCAAAGCTACTGTATCTGTACAAAAGCTCTTGAGACGGGGATTGTCCAGGTGCGTTGCTCGTTGCGTACTGGACCTTTCGACGCGGGCGTCTCCGCAGGACTCTTGATACTTGTAGTTTCTCATTGCATCGGCACACGGGCGGACACCAACTTGCAGGACTACTTCAGCGTCTTTCCGGTCTTGCATCCGAGTGCACGTGGTGGAGATGGTGCGCTTCCGTGCATCTCAATGTCGAGATGACGAACTGGACATAGTTCCATCATGTTGGGTTCACCAGCAACATTGGGTGCTCTCACCACAGCCTGGCTTGAGACCGCAGCGCCCTAAACCTGCTAAATCGCTCAAGGCACCGGTTTGACGGCATTTGCAAGTGATGCGCAGGCCGCAAGCAAGAGGTGCCGGAAAGCACCGTCGCAGATCGCGTCGCCAGTTGCTCGGGCATCGGGGTTCAAGGGTGGCTGGAGAGCCTCTTCTCTCCCTCTCCCTCCCTCTCCCTCCCTCTCCCTCCCTCTCCCTCCCTCTCCCTCTCTCTCTCTCTCTGTCTCTCTCTCTCTCTCTCTCTTTCTCTCTCTCTCTCTCTCTCTCTCTCTCTCTCATCTCTCTCTCTCTCTCTCTCTCTCTCTTCCCAGCTCTTCCCCAACACTTAGGCCCAGTCCTTTTACAAGCTGCTGATTCGGCGCTCCGAGCCTTTCTTTCCGACCGTGGCACCATGCCCAGCCAGCAGCCAGACAGAGCCGAAGTCGAGTACCCGAACCACCCACGGTAGACTGCACAAGGCCCCGTCTGAAGGAATGACGTGGAGCACCTGCGTCTCCTTCAGTGAGGCGGTCTTCTGTTCCCCGCGCGAGGCTCCGAAGCGCTCGCGGAAGCCACTCCGCCGATGTCGCGTCGCAATTGAAGCGTCCCCCCCCATCCACTGGCCCTCTTGCTCTTGAGGCAAAGCTCTCGAGTGGTGGTCCGGCCGACCAGGGAGCTGCACTTCTGACGGCCGTGTGCCAATGCTCGGATCCTTTGACTCCTAGGTCCTACTGTTGATGATATAAATCCTGCATTACCCATAATAGGGAATATATGGGAATTATGGTATATTCCTTATTATGGGTAATGCAGGATTTATATCATCAACCGTAGGGCTCTTCAGAACGGCTCCCACGGATTCTTTGCTCCCCGGCTGAGGTCTTGCGCGTTTTGGTGTTCATGTGGTGAAGATCCCACTCCGAGTTCTCGAGTCCTTTGAGCAAGTCTTGCATCCTGCACAGCCGCGCGTGCCGGGCCCCGAGAGAAGGCTCTTGTCACTCTTGGCCGGCGTCCGGATTTCAAGACTTCACAGGTTGACTCCGGCGTGGTTGCGCCAGTTCCTACGAGCAGTTGGCGCCGGCAAGTCAAGCAGGGGCCTCGGTGTCCGTCGATTTGTTGCAAGCTTTACGTTGCGCCAGTCCTGAACGTCCCAAGAAGGCTTTGCAATCTCTGAAGACGCAAAGTCTGCCTGGGCCGTGGCTTATGGCGGCCGAGAGCTTCACATTAGGCATGTGGTGTCTCGCCAGAAGCCCGGAGGCCACGCTGCCCGCCCCTGAGATGCGCAAGAACGCAGAGGTCTCCATCTCGTCTTTGACGACAGAGGAGGTGCCCAGATGCGTAAAACATGGCAATCCGACTCCAGAGTTCAGAGTCTTGAGCTCCGGACACGCCTCTGACTCTGCCCTGCACTGTAGGCTATCGCTTTGTTGGACTACGCCATTGCAGATGGTGACTTTGCAGACCTCGAGGGAGTACCGTTGCTGATTTCAGAGGCCGGGAGAGCCGCGCTGTGAACCTTCCCCGCACCACACGGAACACGAAGGATGCGGCAGTGGGAACGATGAGCTTCTCTTCCGCGCCGAATACCGCCGGGGTTTTTGTGCCCGAGGACGTGCGTATGGTGTTGACAGAGGAGCAGACAGAGCTCTGCGTGCTTTCGACTGACTGCATGAGGACGATGATGAGTATCAGCTCCTTCCCCAGGCTGGATGCCTTCGTCTCACTCGCTAGCTCCTGCACCACTCCTTCATCTGTTCCGCTCCCAAATGTTTGGGCTCTCCAAATGTTGTGGAGGCACCCCGACGTGTGCTCTCAAAGAAAGTCCGAGCTCTCCGCCCTTGGGCTACTACCTCAGCCGACTTTGGACCCAGCGACGCCCCTGAACCTGGTGTTCTGAGACTATCGATGTGCCGACGAGCCTGAGGTATGGCAGCACCTTCGGCAGATAGCTTCCGGCGATGCACCACAAGGGCAGAAGCCATCAGGCCTTCCCTTTTTGAGGCTTCCTTAGAGCTTTCAGGCTCTCGGGGCTTTAAAGGACCAGAGCTGAACGGCTCAGGCCTGAATGGGAGTTTCCAGCTCCGGCCTCAGGATTGATCACCTCCCCTTGGGCGGGCCGCAGTAAGTATGGTAGCGTGCTGTGTCTCTTATGCTGCTATGTCACCTGGACCTTTCTATCACGGTATCAAATTTTGGTGTAGCATACCACACCAGTTCATTTTTCTTGGACTTCATGTTCATGCTACCTTTTTACTCTTTTGGAGCTTTCAGGCTTAAGCGGATGACCGTCGAGCCGCTGATGGCAGCGTTGCAGGCCGACAGCTCAGCTTCGGCTTCGCAGCGCTCCGTTTCGACTTGAAGGTTCAAGGTTTCGAAATTGGCATCCGAGGGTTAGGGCTGAAAGTCTAAGGTTTGGGCTTTGGGGTTTTTGTTTGGGGTTGCATGGGTTCTTGTGCCGAGGAACTGCTGCCCAAGGGCTGGAATGTGAAGTCTCCGGAGGTGTCCATGTCCGAGTGGGAAGGCACCCCGCTGGCTCTCGTGCATAGATGGTGTGTGGTCTGGTTTCTGTGTTAGTTGGGGGAAGCTTCTAGCACTATGGCACTAAGTGCTACGAGCCGAATCACACCTCACAACAGCATGTGGTGAAGCCCAACTTCCGCGAAATCTTGAGCACTGCGAGTCTGGCGTCAGGCTGGGTGGAGACATGGTTGCGGACGCTGATGCTCGGCGGCATTGCAGACACACGATATGTGGTAACAAGATGATGGCTCAAATGAGAAGCCTCAGAAGCAGATGCCTTGTCGTTCGATCTTCAAAGGTGGCACTGGCTAAATCGGATGAGTGCCGAGCACCAAGTCCAGAGCAAAGCGACATCGGCCAAAGCTTCCCGTCTGCGTCTGCACAGAAGGTTCCAGCCAAGAATCTGCTCCATTGGCCGCTGGTGCCCAGTTTGCGACCACTTCCGAGCCTTGCCCGCACCGCGAGAATTTGACATGAAACTGTTGATCATATAAATCCTGCATCACCTCAAGGACCCTAAACAATGGGAATTAAGATTATGACATACTCCTTACTATGGGTAATGCAGGAACTATATCATCAGCCGTAGGACAGCTGGGGAGCATCGTAGTGATGTTCCAAGGATCGTGCAAGGCAGCGAGGCCTGGCAGTGGTGCAGGAGTTGCATCGCATGTCGCAGTAAGTCATAGCACATTATGGTGTAACGTTGTATACCAGCGCATACAATACAACACACTAGCACATTGTAGTATCGTATTTTAGTACACTATAGTACCGTGTACTAGTACATTATGGTACTTGATTCGAGTATACCATAGTACGTTAGAATATATGCGTCATGAATGGTCCTGGTAGCCAAACCACTGCGGCGTTGCAGGGCTCGGTCTCGGACACGCAGCCAGAGCTCAAGGTTCGACTGCACAGGCCCCTTGCAGAAATTGGGACCTGCGGCTTGGGTACAGGGTGTAGGTATGCGTAAATTTAGGGCTCATCATGCGCTTTCTAGTTTCCTATGTTATATACTTTAGCGTATTCCCATGTTATATACTTTATCGTATTTAATGTACAGCATAGTTTATGCAATACATGGTCTATTCTAATAGTTTGCAAAGCATCTTGTAGCACTTCCGACTCCGGCTTCAGTCTTGCGAAGGCTGCTCCCAGACAGCACGCTCTTCAGCGCATCGGAAGAACAGGACTCCAGAAGGCAGGACTCACAACAGATGGACAGGTCAGAGACACAGTTTTGCTTCCATGAGCAGAGAGTCCTAAAAGCTGGGCCGAAGCGTAACGGTTGAAGGCTGACAAGCAGTGTGCGGCCTAGGCCAGCCAGTGGAATCTTGAGCGGAGAGCACGCGCGGCCTTTGGTGTGGGGCTTACATGCCTGTGAGTGATTGTGAGGTAGCTGCGTCGACTTAGGGATGCATCAACAAAGACGTCCTCTGCATGTTTACATATTGATACAAATACAACGGTGTCACGAATAGTTCCTTTCCAGCACGCTTTTCTCAGCTGCCTCCCAGAGTCCAGAGTCTGGTGAAGGTCCAGCTGCTTGAACATCGGTTGGGCTGCACACCAGCCTACATCTCGGATTTTGTTGCGTGGGTTTAGGGTTTTGATATACAATTTGCTATACGCTATAATGTGTAATGCAATATATGCTGCATTTTTCCATATTATGAGATGTACGACATAATACGAATCTCCTCTTCTGAGGTCTGGTTGCCCAAGTGGCTGAGGGGAGATCGAGAACGCCAGCTGACCGGTTTTGTTCACCCTGCAACTGCAGACGGACTTATGAAGGCAGGGGTTGGGATGAGGGTTATATCATGTGTACATGTATGTACTGATTGCATTTCATGTATTACAAGTTTCAGCTCACACATGAAATGTATTCAATAATATGTAGTAACGCAGTACATATGATAGACTACATATTAGGTATGACATCACTGACGGGCTCACTGATCTTCCAGACATCCACCTTGCAGGCAGCCCATTCAAGACTGCGATTGCTGGTCAGAGAGAAGAATGCGGCGCAGGCACACGCTTTAGAGGATTTAGGGTTTAAGGCCTAGCCGGCAAGGCGCAGGCACTTTGGAATGTAACACGATGCATGCATGATATCTCTGCCTGAGGTTTCCTCCCGATCTGCTGCCGTCCTCGAGCTACGGAAGCTGTCATTCCCCAAACCTGCAGTGCGCAGTACCGCTGTACACTTGTGGAGACATACTTCTTACCAGTCGGCTTTTAAAAAGTAGCAACGGATGCATAATGAGCTTGTGTGTGTGCGGGTGGTGAGCTCAAGGTTTGGCTCGGACATCTCCAAGGAGGAGCAGGCAGCTTTGGCTGCTTGGCTTGTGCGAGCCAGCGTCGAAAGCTGTGCCGGGAGCTTGAGATGCTGTTCCCTGGCTCCGCATCTGAGAATCTGCACTTTTTCTTGGGCAAGGACTGCCCCCGCAGCACGGAGACCAGTGATGATCAGACTGCCGCCGTCGTGACGAGCCAAGCTTGCTGCCCGTGCGACGAACGGGGATCAGCGGCGAGCTCCTGCAGAGTAAGGCAACGACAGCAAAAGCGACAGGAACGGAGGGATGGAGGCTGCGGCAGCATGAGCATCGACATGTCACGTAATGTAGCACGTCAAGTACGCCTGGCAGGCTCAAATGTGGAATTGTGCAAGCCGCACCACTATTCCGCCCCTTCGCCACGCCCACGGACTGGTTGGAAGGGGATAGCTCGGCCCTTGATCTTTCTGCGACGCACTCCTGGCAGGAGCTTGTCGCTCTCGTTGAGTTCGACCAAGCCAAGCATCGTGGGCCAGATATGCAGAAGGGCTCCTCTCGTTCGAACTGGTCGCTCCTTCCGGAGGCACCCTCTCGGAAATCCGAGGCTTCTTGTCCGTTTGTTTTTTGTGCCTTCTGGTGTCTTTGGAGTTGGTACTACAATTCACACCGGCATGTTGAGAGTGTTATCATCGCTGTTGCTATGAGTATGACCCACATGATCATTCTCTTTGCCGTTGTGTCTAACAGCAGTGTAGGTAGTCAGCAGAATGTGTTGAGAATTTGGAGTTGGTAGAATCAATACTGGAAATGACGAAAGCACCGGTAGTAGTATTCGTCTTCGTATTTGTTGTAGCATTGGTAGCAGTAGCAGTATTGGCAGTAGCAGTGGTAATAGTAATAACAATAGCCATAAACACAATAATACTGATAGTGGTGGTAGTAGTAGTCCTATTGTGATCCTTGCCTGTATTTGTGTATTGATATTTGTCGCATCGTTCGCTCCGATTGAATGTCTTGGATGACATACAGGATGCCAAGATGTCAGACCGACCAGTACATCTCTTCGATAGATTTGATCCGTTTGCACGCAGGGGCATACCTACCCATCTGTCTGTTACTTGGACACCTCTTTCTGGGCTTGAGACATTCCTGTCATGTCTTCATCCTTGTAATCTTTCTCTCAGTGTCGACGGTCTTTGGTGGCAGTTCACTTGACAGACTGTCTAAGCCTGCCTGTTTCCGTGAAGGCGTGTGTGGAAGTCGTGGCTGCGCTGCGTGTCGCTCAAGTTCCAATGCTCGGCGCTCACTTCAACACATGAATATTTTAAAGGGATCCTGCCGCCGGTCGTCGCAGCAATGATGCTGACTCCCCAAACGGGTGCTTCTTTGACGATCTACCACTACGACAACAGCAGCAGCAACTACTACTACTACTACTACTACTACTACTACTACTACTACTACTTCGACAACAACTGCTACTACTACCACTACTACACCACTACCACGACCACGACCACCAAGGCCGCCACCACTACTACCACCCCACCACCACCACCACCGCCACCACCCCGACCACCACCACCACCACCACCACCACCACCACCACCACCACCACCACCACCACCACCACCACCACCACCACCACCACCACCACCACAAGCACCAGCACTGCTACCTCACCGCTACCACTACCACAACGGCCTTGGTATTCTTCGGTATAGTAAGAAGGCGGCTGCTGCTACCGCCAAATGCTAGCATCGCAAATCCCGCAAGACAAGTCAACTCACTACTGCACCTAAGCATCATCTTCTTTCTATAGTCTCCTTAGGAATTATTTTTGAAATTATTTTTGTTTATATAAAACCCAAGGAAAATATTAAGCTACTATTTTTAATATGGTTCTAAGGGGGGTATAGATTTTTCATAATTCCTGAAAGCATGGCGGAAATGAAGCCGCGAAGCGACATCTGGGTGTATGGCAGCTGATACAATCTAGCGCTTTCGGAAGATAGAGTATGGAGTGAAGGTTCTTTCACTGCTTCCAGCAATTCGGAATCTGTGGGAGGCCGCATGCTTCTGGAAGCCCGATAGCCTAAATATCCCAGACTTGAAGGTTCAATCCGCTAAGAGCCGTTGCAAAGAGCCTTCAAACCGAGAAGCCCGCAGCAACACATGTAACATAATACGATATAGTATAATCTGATGAATACGGTACAGTTCGAGAACAACATGTCATAGTATACTTTGTCAATATTCTTTCAATCTATATGTGTGCTGAGGGCCGGTTGCGTGGAGCCCGCGACCGAGTCCATTGCGGCACTCCTGCGTGAGCTGCAAATGCCGCGGCTCAGCTGGGCCGAGGCGGGTATGTGCATAATCCATTATAATACAATATTTATGACATTAAGTAGCGCATTATCTTAGTGTATGAGCCGGGTTCTCGGTTTGCCGATGGACCCCCCGTCGATCACCGCCCTGGTGAGCCCCCCACTCACTGGCAAACCCCAGGGGGGGGCGGGGGGGGGGGGAGGAAAGCAGATAAACTACACTGAACACGCTCAGCAGACCCAAACTCCGGCCTGGAACCACACCACAACAGGCGTCCACCAACCATGATGACAATACCAGACTCGCCGGAGCACGCTGTGACCACACCAAACCACAGGGGGGCCGAAATCCAGCAACCATCTAGAGGGTGACGAGGGGGGGAGGATGCAGGGCGGTCGGCTGAACCGGGATCATATCCATCCATTTGTTTGTCCATCTATCCATCTATGAAATCCTTCAATCTAGCTATCTAGCTATACAGAGTTGTTGCAATCTGCGAAGCAGCTAGCAGCTAGCAGCCAGCAGAGCTCAGCAGGCAGATGCAGGAATAACTCACAGTCGAAGCCGAACTCAAGCACCCATTGTGGATCTCCTTGAAGGTATTGCTGGAGCATGTCTTTCCATGGGTGCCGATCTTAGCAGCTTGATATGTGGAAGTGGCGTCTTCCGAAGGATACATGCATCGGAGTCCATCTGTCCTGCCAGGCATCGAATCCATCAGTGGAAGCCGCCACCCGTCAAGGGCTTCTTCTTGCTGTGGCACTGATCTGAGTTGGCCTGAACACAGATGTCACATGACCGGGGTCACAAGAATACTAATAGTCGTCTTCACAATAGTAGATGGAATGAATAGCAGTCGCAGCAACAGTAATGGAAATGTAATAGTAATACTCATAGTAAGCAGAGACGGTAACAGTAATAATCGTAATAGTAACACCACTAGCAGTACTTGAAGCATTTGAAGCAAAACTCGTCGCATTCGTAGAGCCTTTTCTTCTTTCAGAAGTTCGCCAAGAGGTCCAACGTTGGCGGGAGATGGAGCTCGCCGGGAACGAGCAGTGCATCCAGGTGCTTTGGACAATCTGCTACTAATGCTATATATATATATATATATATATAGCATCAGTAGTGTATGATATATAAAAATATGTATAGTTAATATACTCGAATATGAAACCGTATAATTGCCACGTGAGCAACTGTACACAGGCCTTGCAGCGAGTGTCCTTCATCTCTACGGCCCGGAGCTGAGATTCGGAGAAGCGAAGAGGCCTGTTTCAGCTGACGGAAGAGTCGAGGTAGAGGGCAAGATCTGCAGTCCGGCAGCTCTTTTGGATCCAAGAAAGGAGGAGACGTGTCCTCACGGCATCTGCAACGTGCCTGTACTAACTTTCTACTGAGCATCCAGCTCAAGCGCTACAGGAGCTTCGCAGCCTTTACATTGGCGAGACGGGGCGCGGAGCTTGCCACCAGAGACGCCGAGGCCTTCCAACGCATCGGTCATGCGTAATGCGCCGCAGGCCTTTCCCATCAGCTGAAGTGCGGACAGCGCCGTTGCTGCGATTTAGCTCGAGTGATCTGCTGTCCATGACGGAGTCAGGGTCAGATTTCCGACTAAGGTGCTTCAGCCTCTGATGCAGAGGGGTCTGCTACGATTCAGGCAAGAACTTTCCCTCGAGGAGACCAGGGTACCGCAACCCTGAAACCCTCCAGCATAAAACACCCTCAAAGTCCACAGCAGGAGCTGAACGAGCGTCTGTCCTTCCTCGATGCTTTCGATCGAAGCCGGTGCCTGAGATCCCCAACACTCGCGATGCGAGCTTTCAATACATGAAGGGTTTAGGTTAAGTGCAGGTTGAGAGAGGGCTTAGGGTTTAGGGAGAGCAGTGGCTGAAGCTTGGCGCCCCAAACTGTTGAAGCTAAGGCAGCGCAGGTGAGGAGGCAACAGCAAAAGCTGGGCTAGACACGGATGGAAAGCAGGCTCCGCCGCAGGACGCGCTGGAGTGGGAGAAGGAGCGGGCACGCTGCTTTGCAGTTTCTGTCCCGTTTCTGCAGCCAAACTCCGCCACTTCGCCATGTGGAGGTGTATGCATGCGCTCAAAGCCTCTTGCAGTATGTTGCGGTGAGTGTCAACGCCAAGTGCGAGGAGGTCTGGCATTTTTGTCCTCAGTGCTATCGTGCTCATGACTTTCGAGAGCGGTTCTGATTGTGTGTTGTCGTCAGGCCCAGAAAAATGCTGCCAAGGAAGCTCAGACAGAAGCGCCAAAGCCAGCTCCCCTGAAAGTAGAGGATAAGTCCCGGGCAAGCTTCTTCTTGTGGCCCTCCATCCTCCCGATTGGCGAGTTCCTGTCCTCTGGTGGAAGCTCCCCTCCTGCGGAGAAGCCGGGCGAGCTGGAAAAGGCCGAGGATTGGAGCGAAAGGGATGTGGAGACTCTGAAATGCAAACTCCGCGTTTGCAGATGGGTGCCAGCGGCGCGAGCACCGAGAGAGTGGCTCCCGGCTGTTCCTTGGATCGGAAACTCCCAGAAGTTCTGGCGGCCTTCGGAGATGGCGCTGATGAAGGACTTCTGGCTCTGCGGAGCCGCCGTCCCGGTGCTCGACTTGGACACACAGCTTATGTTGTCTGGCGAGCGCAGGTCCGGTACAGAGGCCAGCTTGCTCACGCTTCTGGGAATGCCGAGCCAGGTGCCCCAAGGCCAGAGAATCAGCTGCGCCTGGTCTCAGCTGAGTGCTATTCGCTTGTGGTGGTCCTCTCGTTCTTCCGATGTGCAAGAAGATGGTGCTTCTGCTTGGGTTGCGAACTGTCTGTACCACCATGTGTATCCCCTGCTCGGCCAAGAAAAACCGGCAGATGCAACAGACGACGGCATGGGGGAGAAAGAAAGTGGCAGTAGCCAAGGCATCCAAGATCTGTTCGTAGCTGGCACTTTTGTGCTTATGGAAGATCTTTCGACCAGCCAGGATTTCGGCCTTGCCGGTTTGCATCAGGTTCCGAAGGAGTTGCAGGGGAGTGCACCTCAGCTCTGCAAGTCGATCAAGCAGAATTTCAAAGCGGCCGACTTGGTCCGTGCTCTTAGACGGATGGCAGATGCAGCAACAGACAAGCGGCCGCAGCTTAAGACTGCTGAGACGGAGACGGCAGTTCGGCTGGCAATGGCTCTGTCGGAGCGCATTCGAGGTCATGGGGAAGCGGTTCACGACACCATCCTGGTGCCAACAAATCAGGGCACTCTGCGGCCTTCGCAGCGTTGTGTGTTCAATAACATGCGATGGCTGTCAGAAGAAGAGCAGCAGAAGAGGAGCAGAGCTGTGACGAGCAGTGGGCTGGACTGGGTTCATCAAAGCATTTCGAACGAGGTTGCCCAAACTCTTGAGGTGCAGGGTCTCAGCACCCAGGTTGCAGCCGAGGCTTTGGCCACGGCGGATGAAGGAGAGAAGGACCCAGAATGGTTTGAGGCAGCCGGACAGCAGGAACCCCTCACTTCCCGCTTGCGCTCCCTGATCCGGGACATGCTTGACCAAGCCTCCGCTCAGGATTTGGGTTTTTTCAAAGCACTTCTGCAGAACGCAGATGATGCGACAGCTACAGAGATCAACTTCGTTTGGGACTGGCGGAGCTTTGGTGGACAGTCCTTAATGTCACCGGAGATGGCACGGTGGCAGGGCCCATGCTTGTGGGCTCACAACAACGCCAAGTTCTCTCCACAGGAGATTTGGGTTTGGGGCTTCAGGGGTCCCTTTAAACGGTTCCTTTAAAGGGTGCTATAATGTGGAGTTCTTTAGGGGTTCCTGTAAGGCTGTAAGGTTGCAGGATGCTGTCGGGTTTAGGGTTCAGGGGGGTCGGGTTTTGGGCAACGCTCCGCAGGACTTTGAGAACATCACTCAACTGGGTTCGATGCAGAAAAGCAAGTCGCAAAGCCGCAAGACACAGATCGGCAGATTTGGGTTGGGTTTTAATTCAGTCTACAGCATGACGGACTTGCCCAGCATCTTAAGCGATGACATTGTGTTGTTCCTTGATCCACACGTCCATCATCTGCGTGGCATGGGCGCTTCACCTGCCAAGCCTGGGATCAAGTTGCGTTTCTTGAAGATTGACGTGCTGGACAAGTTCCGTGATCAGTTCGAACCGTACCACGGCCTCTTCGGCTGTGACTTGGCCTCTTCCACGCCCTACGAGGGTACCCTGATACGCCTTCCCTTTCGCACGCCAGAGTCCTCTAAGCTGAGTGAGATCAGCAAGACCATCGTGTCAGCCGAACAGGCGACAGTGTACCTTCACGCCTTCAAGGAAGCGGCCGCGGAGTGTCTGCTTTTCCTCCAACATGTGAAGCAAGCCAACTTCCTCTGGATTCCGCCCGATGCTGGTCCAGATGCTGTTCCGACACCGCTGCTGCAGGTGCGAATTATGCCCTCGACTGTACCAGCTCCTTTGGGCCCGGCCGGCCAGAGACAAGCTGAAGTCTTCACGGATGAGCGTGCGCTGGAATACAGGCGGGTTTTCTCATCACGGTCACTCCAGAAGAGCAAAGAGAAACAGTCCTTCATCTCCGACCTTCTCAGCCGATTGGGTGTCCAGCAGCCCACTGAGTCAGAGACGAGGCCCTATGTCAGTTTCAACGTCGTCGTGTCTGTGCGCTGGATCTCTCCGACAGATTTGCAATCTGGCAAGGAACAGACAGAGGTTTTGGAAGCCTGGCGGCTATTCCTTCAGCATGACAATCCCGAGGATGATCGTTGGAAATCGCTGGGGGAGTCAGAGGCCGAGGGCCTCGGCTACGTGCCTTTCGCAGGCCTTGCCGTCTGCCTCTCCAGGGAACTCCATGGACCCAGGATCTGTTGTTTCCTTCCGATTCCAGTTACAAGCTCGCTTCCTTTCTTGATCAACGCTAACTTCTGCCTCACAGATCCCACGGCGCCTGGACGTTTGGATTTGGCTGCTGGCTCTGGCTTTGCTTCTGACTGGAATAGCATGCTCCTGCGCCACATCGTGGAGCCTCTCATCTGTACGCTGGTAAGGGAGCAGGCTGGATCCATACAGGCCGTTCGCAGCCAATGCCCGAGTGCAGATGCTGCACACTGGGTCGTTGGTAAGGAAGGGATTTGCGCCTTGATGCCTTGCAGAAGTCAACTGCCGCACAGTTTGCGAAAGCTTCTGAACCTTCCCTCCATCTACAAGGAGCTTTCCAGTGCTGCTTTGTTCCCGCCCTTGGTGTTTGCGAGACAGAGCCCCTCCTCCACGGCTTCCGAACTTGTGGAGAGCGCCCGCTCGTTCGCGGCTCAGATCTTTCACGAGGCTGACACCAAGCCATCGGCGAAGCTCTTGTCATTCACGGCTTCGGTGCAGCCCCTCACACTGGTTGAGGGCCGAGGAAAGCAGCATCAAGCAGTTCACGAGTACCTCAGCAGTGGGAAAGGGTTGAAATTCTGCGAAGTGGCTCGCAGCGTTTCAGAAGAGTTCAAGTCTGCAAATTCAGCCAGACACGCGGAGGTGAACCCCGCCTTCGTACTGTCGTGCCTGCGCGAAGACACTCGCTCCAACTTGGATGCTCTGACCGCGATAGAACTCTTGGGCTACGTGCTTAGCGAAGAGCTTCCGGCAGATGTGGTATCAGCACTTCAAGGCTTGAAGTTAGCGCCTCTTTGCAGCGGGAAGGTAGCATCCTTCAACAGCACCGGCGCGCCGCTGTACTACGCCTTTCCCACCGGCGGATCGGCTTCTGGTTCCAGCACACTGGCCCAGCAGGTCTTGCAGCAGCTCGTGCCAGCTCTGACCTTGAACTTGTCGGGGGTTGACGAAGACGGAGTCTCAAGATTGGGTGCAAGTGCGCCCGGGTTAGGCATTGAAAATGTGAGAACGTCGGAGCAGTTGGCCACGGCTCTTATCGCCGGCTTTCCCGCGATCCGAGCGCCACTTCTGGAATACTCATCCCTGCAAGCGGCAATCGAAGACCGGATGGGAGGCCGTGAGCCCAAAAGATGCTAAGGCATGCTACTCTATACGAAAGATTAATACTAATACTACTAATACTATCGTATACTATGTTTTACTGTACCATACTACAGTATGCCAAGGCCCGCTGAAGGCTTAGGCAGTCTGGCCTTGCGCAGGTCCCCTGAGATCCGAGTCCTTCCGGCGAGTCGCAGCCGAGCCGCGGGCCTAGGATTTGGCAGATGGGGACACCAGAACTGTAAGTAACAATCTATCTACAAATTTTTGTAACATGTTTGATATACTATAAGTAATAAGCTTCAAGTTTTCTCAACATAAGGAATATATTATATATTATTGTAGTACCTTAAAGATCTCTAAATCTAAGATATAAGAGGCCGTAAGAGCGAAGGTCCCTCAAAGTCTTCGGGGACGAGAACACGGCCCAGTCGACGCTGCGCGCTTTCTGGGCATTTGCAGAGGTAGCCTGGGCCTCAGTCGCGTTGGGGAAGTTGGATGAGATTGAGGATCCTGCGCTATAATATACACCACTAAACTCTACTATATACGATGCTAATTAAACTAGAGTGTACAATAATATCTCACTTGCTGTTGTATGCTCAGGATGGACTGGGTGAGGACTTTCTGTCCTTTTTTGAGCGATGCTGGTTGCTTCCAGCATGGGACCCGCAAGAAGCGACAGGGTGCCGTCCTCAGGCAGCAGGGTATGAGGTGGTCTGCTAATCAGTACAGTTTCGCGTGCCGTAGCGTAGTCCAAGTCTGTCATTGCTGGAGGTCCGCTGCAAGCCAGCTCATGCTGCTCCCGCTGAGCAAGGAAGAACCACTGCTTCTGCCGCCGGAGGACGTCCCCGTTACACGCAGTTCCGCCCGGCGAGTAGAAGATGTGTTGATATGTGAGGATGGAGCAGATCTAGCCGAAGTGGCCAGGGTGCTTTTGCCAGACAGATTCGCACGCGCCTTGCGAACTTGTCGCAGAGACATCTGGTATGGCTCTGCGAATCCACCGAGGTCAATGCCAGCCACCCGGCCATGTCTGTGTCTGAGAGCCGAATGCCATCATACCAGCACGGTGGTCCAGTGGTGCACGGGCGTCAGGACTCCGGGAGTCCTTCAATTTCTCCAGCAGCAAGGGGTCCTCCTGCCATTCGGACGAGGCAAGATGAGGACAGTCAGCTTGGGTATGGCATGCCATGCCGTCCTGCGAGGCAGCTTGTTGGCGGTGCTTGCTGCCTGGGCATCGGCTTTGGAGCAGCTGGGTTCGCTGAGCCTTCGGTGTCAACGCTTGCGACCTCAACAACGGCACTACCTCTGTGGGAGCCTCAGCGAGACATCGCCTGGACACTGCAACAACTCGGCGCCTCTGTGCAAGGCTCCGAATTGTGCACCGCTCTCTGCGATCCGATCGCTCCGTCGGATGCGAGGACGACTGTTGAGAACAGAGCAAGCGTCGCAGCCGCCTAAGGCTAAGGGAGGCTTTCAAGATGTCGCCTCAGGGACGGGTGTCAACCACCCTCCGCGAGGTTTGTCGGCTTCCGATCTTCCTCGCGGAATCCGAAAACCGGGAAGATGAGCAGGCTCAGGCGTGCCCTCCCTGCCCCACCCCCCCCGCTCTTAAAGCCAGCCCGTAAACCCTCCAAGCCCTAATCCCAAGCTCGCTGTGAGCCCCATCAGGGCGCCCTGAACCCTGAGGGCCATGCGCGCTACACTCCTTAAACCTTGAACCCAAGGCCCTGCCACAAAAGTTAAACCCGCCTAAAGCCTACCAAATTTAGGTCCCCCCATCCCAAGACCTCGCAGGCCTTCCGCTCGCTGGTGCATTTGGCCGTCGTGGAAGGCGAACCTTTGCAGCTCCACTCCCCGCCGGTGAGGCGCCGGTCACATACTCTGAAATGGGAGTTTCCGAAAATTAGGGGTACCTTATTTGGGTGTCCTTATAATAGGGGTCCTACTATTTAGGGTACTATATTAGGGTCCCGTATTTTCGGAAACTCCCAAATAGGGGTCAGGGTTTAGGGTGAACGGTTATTTAGGGGAAGCGGGCCTTGAAACTCCTTAGGATCCTAAGCTTCAACACCGCCCCCCATCCCCCATCAATGTCCCTTGCATTCCGTAAGATCTCTACACCCTAAAACCTAATATTATACCTTGCACACTGACACATAGTGTCTCTGAGCCTTAAGCCCGAAACCTATAAATCTATCCTAAACGCTAAACCCCCAAACCCCTAGCCTGACAGGCCCCGAACCCTAAACTCTGAACTTCCTAATACCCTAGAATTTTCGACTCTGAACCCCAACCGCCCTAAATCCAAAATACCCCCGAAACCTTAAACCCTAAGCCCTAAAACCAAAATATCCCCTAAACCCTAAAACCTAAACCCTAAAACCTAAATATCACCGAAACCCTAAACCCTATATAAAACCAAAATATCCCCTAAACCCTAAAACCTAAATATCCCTAAACCCCAAAACCTAAATATCCCCGAAACCCTAGACCCTAAGACCTAAATATCCTAAACCCAATCTTGAGGTTGGACTTGGAGTCCACCTTCATCTTCCTGGCCTCGCCGAAGACGCCCACCGAGGTCGCCACAGCTCTCGCCCTGCCTGAGGCACACGACGTAACCATTATTGCTGTTATTTTATTATATATTATTCTTTTTATTATATATTGTTATTGTTAGTATTATTATTACTATTTTTTATTACTATTATGATTATTACCCTTATTATCATTGTTAGTATCATTGTTCTGTTTTTTGTTACTCGTATTGTTATATATTGTTATCATGTTTGCATTACCACCAGTGTTATCATAGTGGCGTTTGTCAAACGGGACCGTTTTGCGTAAGCACTTTGTACAGTGTGCAGCGACACTGCTGCCCTTTTGGCCCAAAACCCGTAGGGCCCTTGAGTCACGGCAACCACCAGTGGAAAAGGTGTGTTGCGTCTGTTTTCTGATACTGGTAGCGGAGCGAGAGAAGATCGGGCCTCGGGTTCGACAGCTCCCTCCAGGTTCTCACCTGGAGTGCCTCGCCTTAGGGCCGACGGTGCTTACGCGCCTCGCCCTTCGGCCCGAGGTGCACCTCCCCTCCTGTGCCTCACCTTCGGGTCGAGGTGCACAACCTTCGGTGCCTCGCCTTCCGGCTGAGGTGCGCAATCTTCTGTGCCTCGCCATCCGGCCGAGGTGCCCCTTTCTGCAGCACCAGCCCGAAGCGGCATTGGTGCCTCTGAGAAGCGCCCGGCCACGATCGGCCCGGAGCGCAAGCACTGCGCGGAATCCCGCGAGTGCTGAGCTGAGGCCAATCGGCCCAGCGAGCCTGGTGAAGAAGGCGCCCCCGCGCGAAGCGGCGTGAGCGCAGAGAAGGATGCCTCCGCCACGTACTTGGCGAGACGGCAACCGGGACCCAGCCCGGGAAGCTCCTATAAGCGAGACCTACAGCAGCAGCGAGGAGGAGGAAGAAGAAGCCGAAGAAGAAGCTCCCGAGGGCGACGCCACAGTGCGCCCCGGGACCTCCCCTCCGAGCGGTCGGGTGGCCAGGAAGAGCTCAGCGCCATCCAGCTGCAGCTGCTCGACGGCGGTACCGGTCGCGGGTCTGGGAGCCCCGCCGGGACCACCACCGCTCCCAACTTCTCCGGGCCAGCCGACGACCATCTACCCCGATAAAACGGCCCAGCACAAACTGTACACTGCCTCGGGACAGTTCATAGGATACTTTCGGGTGCCTGTGGGAGTGCCCATGGTGATCCCCCCGAGGGTTCCAATGGAGGCCAACGGAGAGGCCAGTGCAGCCGCCTCAGCGGCTCCCACAGCCGCGGCGGCCACTCCGGAGCCCACGGCAGTGAAGGCTGAGCCTAAGGAGAAGGAGCCACGGCACCCCAAGGACAAAGGGGATGCCAAGAGGGCCAAGGAAGGCCGAGAGCGCCCCGAGAAGGAGAGCGACAAGAGGGACCGGGACCCCAAGAAGGACAAGAAGGACCGGGACCCCAAGAACCGGGACAACCAGAAGGAGAAGAAGGAGACCCGGGTACCCGAGCCAAAGGCGTACCCCCTCAAGAAGGACAAGGGGGATGGCCGGGTAAAAGACGAGCCCAAGGAGGCCCGCGAGCGCAGAAGCCGTTCTTTTGAGCGCGAGTTTCTGCCGCAGGCGAGGGCGAAGTCAGGCGCTTGGAAGCCGTATAACGATACCTGGTTCGATTATGACGGCAGAGATGAGCGCTTGTAGCCAGAGGAGGCGAGGAGGCGACGTGGTGGACCTCCCGCTCCTCGCACCCCGCCTCCAGTCGTGCCCCCTTCAACCCCTACGAGGGCGAAGAGGAAGAAGGGGACCCTGGTGCCTCAGGCAGCGCGGGCCCAAGCGCAGGGCCGGCTTTCGACTCCTCCCAGAGTCCGATGTCGGCACCGCCACGCGTCCCAGGACTGGGACCAGGGTCGTGGGCTTGGGTGCCGCCCGGCGATGGACCTGGCTACTGGTTCTTTGTGCCGGCTGAGGAGCGAGAGCGCCGGGACGACTCCCGGGACCGGCGCGGAGACTCCAGTACCCCGCCGAGGCGCCCCAAAGGCAAAGGCGGCAAGGGGAAGAAGGGCAAGCCCGCGGGCAAGGGCAAAGACAAGGACCGGAAGCGCGGTGCCAAGGACCCCCGGCCGCCGGCAAAGAAGAAGAACAGGCCGGGCAAGAAGCAGCGCGAGAGGCGCAAGTACGCGGTGAGGCGCGACCGAGGTTCGGACAGTCGCGCCAGCCCCGATTAAGAAGCGCCCGCGTAAGACGGCAAAGAGCGAAGAAGCAAGCCCGCCGTTGCCGCCGCCTGCTACGCCACCGCCGGACCCCTCTCCGACGAGCGACCCCTCCCCGTCGGACGACGAGGACGAGGACGATGGCGATGAGGACGGCGAAGGCGAGGGCCACTTTGCCGAAGAGGAGACGCTGACGGACGACCCAACGGTCACGCCGCCGGACACACCGGCTCCGTCCGAAGCGCCAGCTCAGCGTGCAGAGCCGTGGCGTGCTGCCCAGGCAGCCCCGGCCAAGGCACCGAGCAGGCCGGCGAGCAATCGCTCGCACGGCAAAGTGAGCACTGGCTCGCAGGGCATGCCACGCGATGGTGCGCCGGTCAAGGCGAGTGGGCCTCCTCTGACCGCATCATCGACGAACGCCCCCACGCCCCTGGAACCGCAGCTCACGCTCGCAACGTTCCGAGGAGTGGAACCCGAAGAAGGTGCCTGCCCCATGGGATCCACTGGCGCGGAGGGGCTCCCCCACAACCACCAAAATACGACGCCTCCGCTCGCGACGTAGGGTCCTTCGACCGCTACGCGAGGAGGGTCAGGCTGTGGTCGCGCCCGGAGCGAGAGCTGGAGTTCGTGCCTCTCTCCACCATCGAGGAAGGTGGTGTGGAGGGCGTTCTCAAGCGCTTGGAGAGCGCCGCCTCGGATGCCCTGGTGTACCGCAAGCACCACTACCTCCGTACGTGGGAGAGCATCCGGAGGCACGGCGGCGAGTCCATGCGGGCCTACGTCCACAGGTTCGACCAGACCCAGCTCGGTCACCTTGGGGTCAACATCCAAGGGATGTACTCCGGTGAAGTTTTAGGGCACCGACTGCTGGAGCGCTCTGGGCTCACGAGCGAGCAGGCGCGGATGGTGCTCATCGCCTCCGGCCAGAGCTTCGAGTGGATTCCGATCCGTGACTCCCTGCTTCTGCAGTATCCGGACACCCTTCCTGTTCCCCCCATCGCTGGCGGCCAAGCAAAAGGGCGCGAGAAAGGAAAGGGTAGGGACGCGAAGCGGGTACACCTCACGGAGGCTCCCGACGAGGCCACCGGAGAGGCTGCTGAGCCCCAGGCCGAAGACGCCGAGCTCGAGGAAATCTCCAAGGCCATGGAGGTCCTCACAGTGACGGGCTGAAGTCCTTCACGCAAGGACGCCGGTGGACGGATAGGGCAATGGCTCGACCTCCTCCACTGGGCAGCCCAAGGGCAAAGGAGCCCATGGCAAGGGCTCGCCCAAGGGCAAAGACAAAGGCAAAGGCGGAAAGCCTAAGGGCAAAGGCGCCTCTCGTGTCCACGTGACGGAGCACGAGGAAGCTCCTCACGAGGGTGCCGCCCGAAGAGCAGGCCTACGACGACCAACCCTACGACGAGTACTACGATGCTGCCGAGGGCCAAGCGGAGGAAGACGGACAGGGCCAGGAGACCCACAGTCCTACTTTGTGTGATGACCACCCTCGAGGAGTGGATCCCTCCGCAGGTCTCCCAGGTGCTGACCAACGCACCGGAGACGGCCGCCGGCCCCATGATCGTCGACACTGCCTGCCAGAAGACCTGCATCGGCAGGAAGGCCTACCTGGCCCACTGTGCGACCTTGCGCCCTTTTGGCCTGAGTTGCAAGTGGCTGCCAGAGTCCGAGCGCTTCAAGTTCGGCGCAGGCAAGCCGGCGATGAGCTCTGCCTCGCTGGCGATCCCCGCAGGCATTGACGGCAGGCCGATGGTCTTGGTGGCCTCCCTGCTTGCCACGGAGATCCCGCTGCTGGCGTCCCTCAAGATGCTGAAGCAGCTTGGAGCGGTGCTTGACCTCCCTTCCTTCCTCGGCTCCCTCGAGGTCCCCCTCCATGTGACATTGGGCGGACACCTCGCCATCTGTGTCACGTCTTTTCCAGTCGACGGACTCCCGTGCGACCTGGACAGGTGGCACTACCGACGTGCCCCAAACGAGGAGGTGCTCTTCGGCCCTGCAAAAGCGAACAGAGCGCTGCAAGTGCCGATAACCACGGTCTGTCTGAGAGTGAAGCACTTCAAGTGAGAGCCTCTGCTGAAGTGCGCGCCTCCGCAGCCGTTGGTTCGAGCCCCTCTCCTGCAAGCTGCGTGGTAGCACCGCCTAGCTGCCATGCACGGACGCGTAGCGCCCCAGCCCCCGCTCTGGCTGTGCGCATGGCGTCGCCTCCTGGTGGAGGTCCTCACCTTGAGGAACCGCCTCGTGGTGCTGATGCGCCAGAGCTGCCGGCTCGAAGTGGACTGGGCGAGGAACATGCTGCAGGCATCGATCCGCTGGCACCGCGGCAAACTGCACGCGTCCGACCAACGAGATCAACCGCTACGGGAACGCAACCGGCAGGTACGCCCTGTGCAGGGTGTGCGGTACCCGGTGGAAGTGGCAAGACGACCCCGCTGGCTGGGTCTACTGGCCTCAGTCACGTGGGCGGTCTACTCTGCCCTTCCCCGAACACGGCCCCAAGGCAACGGCCAAGGCCCAGCCTTCGAGTACCCCTTCCTCGGTGAGCTCCCAACGCTTCCGTCCTCGGACCCGCAGGGCCCCTCAGGAGTTCGACCTGTCGAGCCTCGCATCGGGGATGAGCTACGAGCCGGAAGACTCGAGCGAGCACGAGTTCTACGACTGGACTCGGACCTCCTGAAGACCGGTCAGAGGAAGCGGTTGGCGGGAGTAGCTCGGAAGGCAGGGGCAGCCTTGGGACTGGAGCTGTCCACGCTCCGTGCAGAGCTGGCCAAGGCCGTGAATGCACGGAGAAAGATCGACTATGATCACGACCTGATGCAGGTCACTCCGTGTGACAGCAAGGGTAACGTTGAAGCCCTCGGCCTCAAAGGTGTGGAGGAGACCTGGGACGTCGCCTCTCACCGCGGGCCGGAAGAAGCTCACGGAAGCACTGGACTACTACAAGCCTTTAGTCCTGGCCGTGAGGCTGACGAGCTCCCCGGCTCACTCGGACCCGGAAGTGAGCAAGGCTGCGCTCAAAGCGCTAGAGAAGCAGCAACGGCGAGGCCACTACTGGACCCTGATAGCTCCCCCGGACCACACGGTGTGGAGTAATCAGAACGTCAGCAGGCTTCTCAGCAGCAGCCATGCGCACGTGACCCAGGCAGAGGAAAGGGTTACAGCTAACCACGAGTGGCTGGCTCAGCCTACTCCCGAAGCGACTCCGGCTGGACTTGCTTACCGCGTCCGCCGAGTTGTGCGAGAAGCAGCGTCCGCTTCGCACCCCTGCCTGCGGCACCTGGGACCGGGTTTCAACAAAGCCCCCGTTCCACTATACTACCTGGACTACGTCCAGGACGACCGAGAATGGCGTGGTGTGATGGATCAAGTGGAGCAGGTGTTTCGCACAAGCGCCTCCCCTCAGATCACCCTCACACCCGGTCACGAGATCTGGAAGCGGATTTCGGAAATGATCCCCTGGCGAATTGAGCGAGTCCAGCTCGCCAAGGCGCCAAAGGCGCGGCGCTTCCCTCGAGACATCCCCTTCACTCACCGTGCCACCGTCCTGCTCTACAATGACGACGAAGTGGCCTGTGAATCGGATGACGTCGCCAACATCGCCTTCCTTCACCAGCGGTTTCCTAAACCCGTGAGATACGCTATATGCGTCTATGGCGATGCGCCTGAGGATCCAACTGATGTCCCAGCGCCCCCTCAGCCGACAGGAACCCCTCCGGTTGACCCGGACGTTCCACCTGAGGAAGTGCACGGCGCGGACATTACCTTTCCGAACTGCATGCAAGGCACCGCGGGAGATAAAGCGGGCAGTGGCACGCCTACATGTGAACTTAGGACACCCGTCAAGTGCGGACCTTGTCCGAATGTTGGCACAGAACGGCGCCGTCACGCCCGAGGCTGTCTCCGCGGCAAAAGCACTCACATGTGCCTCATGCCTTCGCATGCGCGGAAACGCTCCCCCGCGACCATTCTCGACTCGTGGACCGCTTCGTCGGTCAACTGGGAGACTGTGTCCAAATGGACATCTTCTACTCGGGGACCGTTGACGGCGCGAACTACCCACTCCTGGGGATAGTGGACGAGGCGACTCAAACCTCCAGCAAGTGTGCGTGTTGAAGGACCGCAACCCTAAAACCGTGGTCGAAGCCTTCCGCACGACCTGGGCGCGTCCCTTTGGTTTCCCTCACAAGGTGACCTTAGACCAGGACGGCGCGTTTATGGGTGACTTCTGGACGTACCTCGTCGACAACTCAACGGAGGTGGACTACGTTCCCGCCGAGGCACACCACCGCCTGGGCAAAGCGGAACGGTGCAACGCGGTCTACCGCGAGGTCCTCAACCGAGTTGTGGATAGCATGGCGGCCGCTACGCCGGAGGACTTGGAGATGGCGGTGGACGCAACCACGCATGCCATCAACTCCATGCCCCGTACCCGCGGACTCTCAGCCTATGCTATCGTGTTCGGACGCATTCCCCGCGTACCGGCGGAGCTCCTGACTGACGACTCGTCACTGGCGGCCAACATTCCGTTGGAAGAGCACAACCGCCACACGATTGTCTACAGAGCTGAGGCTCAGAAGGCAGCGGCGCAGGTCAACGTGGACCAACACACGTCCGGCGCGCCCTCCTTCGCAAAACCGCGCACATGCGGATAGAGGACATCTCGCCCGGCGCCAAGTGTGCCGTCTGGCGGTCCCAACTTCGCGGAAAAGGCCCCCGCAAACGCGGCGGCTATGTCATCGGCAGGTTGGTTACCTTCGATGGACATTGCGCGTGGGTGCAACTGGGCACTCAGACAGTGAAGGTGGACAGGAACCAGCTGAGGCCAGCCTATGGTTTCGAAGCCTGGTCCCCCACCGACGAGGATATAAAGGCCCTCAAGAACGCCGAAGCTAACCTTTTGAGCGGCGATGGAAGACTGGCAGGGTGAAGCGCCGCCAGACGACGAACCCCTGTTTCCGGAACTGGAGTTTCCACCTGAGCCAAGCGAGGAGCAAGTACAGTCTGCCTTGGACGGCACCAACGGCGCCGACCTGGCGGCCCTTGCAGACACAGCGGCAGCGAGCGCAGCCTCTGCGCCCCCGCTACCTCCTCCGGCTCACTCGCCACCGGGTTCTGAGGTCCCTCTGCAAGACGACTCTGAAATGGCAAGCCAAGGTACCAAACGGACAGTCGACGGATCTCAAGGTTGAGCAGCCAAGCGACCTTAGTCTGCGAGTCTGGAGAGGTGTTCCTAAGGCCACCTGGCTGGGATGGTACCGACTGGGAGCCCGACCATCGGGGAGACCTGGCATCTCTTCCCGAGGTGTTCGCTTCAGAACACCGAGAGCCACCTATCCAGGGTGCGGAGGACGACGGCGTGGAAGACTGTCATCCGTCCTGGAGAGTGTGCTACGTCGGCGACCAGAAGCAGCTCGCCAATGTCAACAAGATGACTCGCAAAGAGGTGAAAGCCCTTAATCGGGAGATCCCCTGGCGAGGAATCTTGAAGCAGCCGCGTGTGTTTTTCGACAAGTACGTCGAAGCCGCTCGCAAGGAGCACGAGCAATGGGGCACTTGGGCACCAGTCCGACCCCTTAGTGACAAAGAAGCCAACGAGGTCCTCAAGGACCCGCTTCTGAGAACCCGCGTTCTCAAGTCACGCGCGTGCTACTGCGACAAAGCGTGCGGCCAAGGCGCTTTGCAGGCCAAGTGCCGTGTGGTGGTCCTTGGTCACCGTGATCCCGACCTTCACGCGATCAGCAGGGACGCACCAACGCCGACGCGCCTCACAGAACACATCCTCCTCGCGGTGTATAATAGCGGACGAAACCGTTCGTTTTTACGGAACCGCCGAGTGTGGAGACTCTGGAGCGCTGATGCCACCACGGCATTCCTCCAAGGGAGGCAGAATGAGGGTGAGCGACCAAATCGCCTCTTCATGATGTCTCCGAGAGACCCAATACTGGAGAAGGCCGGAGCCTTCCCCGCCACCATCTACGAGGTCACTGGATCCGTTTATGGTTTGGCGAACGCGCCACGCTTGTGGTCTCTCGAGGTAGGCAAACGACTACTCGCGGCCGGGTTTCGACCTCACGCCCTTGATCGGATGTGCTTCCTGCACTACGACAAGGAAGGCTGTTTGGACTGCATAGCGTTGGTGTACGTGGACGACTTTTTAGTCACTTATTATTATGCCGACCACTTTGATTTGACGGTGCTGACGCGCCTCTTCAAGTGGGGCAAAACCTCCTTCGACACCGACGTTATAACCTTCAAAGGGAAGCAGCTCCGGACGGTCAAGGAGAATGGTGTTTTCGTCCTCCGGGTGACGCAATCGGAGTACATCCGTACCCTTGCCCCCGGGAAGGTGACTCGCCAACGAGGCCGTGAAGACCCGAAGCTGAATGAAGCTGAGCTTTCGGAGTTCCGCTCCGTCTGTGGAGCACTCCAGTGGCTCGTGGGACAGACGCGTCCTGACGGTGCTGCTACGGTTTCTTTGATGAACCGCGGCAACGACTCCACCCTCAGTGAGCTCAAGCAGCTGTACGCCCTGTCGGAGTACTTCGCTCGTGCACACAGCGATGGGCTGGTCTTCCACGGGATCCCCATCAACGAGCACAGCATCATCGTGAGCTACGGTGATTGCTCATGGGCGAATGCCCAGGAGTACAAAAGCCAAGAAGGCCTCCTTGTGTGTCTCACGACACCGGACGCGCTGACAGGCAATGCCCCCGCCGTGCTTCTTGACTGGAAGAGCACCCGCACTCCACGTGTGGTGCGCTCCACTCTGGCTGGTGAGGCATACGCCGCAGATGACTCGATCGATAGGGGCGTCCTGGCAAACCAGATGTTCTCTGAGATCATTTTCGGGTGTGAGGCTAACCCCGTCACCAATCTCAAAACACTGCGTCACTGCCACGCCACTGATTGTAAGTCTCTGTACGACGCCGCCATCGCTGCTAACTTCAACACTGAAGAAAAGCGCGTTGGCCTGACGATCAGGGCTGTTCAGGAAACCATTGCCCCTCAAGACATGCGCTGGGTTCCTACGACCGCCATGTGGGCAGATGGTCTGACTAAAGTCTCTGACAGTCTGCGCGAGACCTTCCGCAACTGGCTCCGACAGCCGACGGTTCAGCTGAGGTCCGACGCCTGAAGACCACTGTGTGGTGCTCTGCGCGCCCCAGTAAGGCCGGTCCTCTCTACCAACCTCCGAAGTCTGTGCACCTGGACACGTTTTGCACCACGTACCCACCTGCAGCTACGGTTCAACCGGCTGCCTCTCTACTGAGAGAGCCTTGAGCTCCCAGCTCGGCTCACAGGGGAAGCGATAAACAGCTGACCCTTTCCCTCAACGTCCCGACACGCTTTTAGGCCAACAAAAAGTTGGGAGTGTCAAACGGGACCGTTTTGCGTAAGCACTTTGTACAGTGTGCAGCGACACTGCTGCCCTTCTGGCCCAAAACCCGTAGGGCCCTTGAGTCACGGCAACCACCAGTGGAAAAGGTGTGTTGCGTCTGTTTTCTGATAGCGTTAACACAATAAATAACATGTCTTGAGAATAACCATGATTGTCGCAATCATCGTTGTATCATGGTTATGATCATTCTGGCAACAACATAGTGACAACATCATTGCTATAAACCATATTGGTTTTGCTCGTTCCTGAGTATGTTCCACTATGGGCTATTAGACCTTATGGGTACCTTAATCTACCCTTAATAGGGTCCTAATAGGGATCTTTAGGGTCTAATAGCCCATAGTGGTTTTAGAAGAGGGTGGCTTTCGCACGTTCCTTTGTGTCTATGCTTTTCGTTTTTCTAGTGCTTCGGCTACACGGCCCTACACCCTAAACCCTAAACCTCCTAGAACGTAAACCCTAGCCCTTATAAGCCCTGAGCCGTAAAGAGGAATCCGGCTTCCTGGGGTGGGTTTTGCGACAGGGCTGTCGATTTATGGGATATGGTTTTAGGATGTAGCGTTTTTTTTTGTTTTTGAGGGGGGGGGGTTGTTCGGTAGTTTTTGTTGGTGTCCGGTGCAGGTCAAGGAGCCTCTGCTTCAGCAGCGCAAGTACTTCGATTCCAAGACTTGGCTGCACCAACAAGTGCTTCCACACCTTGCGGACATGGTGGACGATGACCAGGCCCATTATTGTATTGTATTCTTGGTAGTAAGAATATGATACTAGTATAATACGCTTACTACCCGATACGATATGTGTATCAAGCTTATACCAGTTTATATACCCTGCTTGTGTTGTCGTGTTCTAGTCCATTCTACAACCTGAAACAGCATGGTCAGGTGCGATTCTTGGAAAGGTTGCTGCCACTCATGGAGAATCTCGACGAAGCCAACTCTGAGCTCCAGCCTTTGCTTGCCGAAGCCCTCTGAACCTGGCAAGAGGGGGCCATCTTCGATCGAAGGCCATACCTCGTCCCAGCAGAAGTCCAGGGCAGGCTGATGAAGCCACCGAAGGGACCTTAGAGCTTTTCTGGGCTTCTCTTCGTGCGTCAGCGAACGCGTGCTACCCAGGTGCACCATCTTGGACCCGCAAGACTTTCTGATCCAGGAAGTGTTTGGCGCAAGAGGGGATGCCTGGCCCAAGTTGGGAAGCCACCATCAGTTCCACTTTCCCTCCAAAGCTCTGTCTTCAACGGTGCCTGCCTTAGGTGACCAGAGGCGTTTCTTGCAGTGTCCAGTCTGATCACCATCAGGTTCTCAGTCATCTCAGACGCCTGGGCATGCGAAAGAGCAACAGCGACGGACGTTGTTTGGGCTACTTGTGCCAGGCGCGGTTGGCAGTGTCCTGCTTTTCGAAGAGAGAAGGATCGAAGTTCAACGTCCAGCTTGAGTGAGTACTACTACTACTACTACAACTACTACTGCTACTGCTACTGCTACTGCTACTACTACTACTACTACCACTACTACTACTACTACTACTACTACTACTACTACTACTACTACTACTACTACTACTACTACTACTACTACTACTCTCATGTGAAAGCAAGCTTTGAGTGACTTCGTTGAGCTTTTGCAGCGCAGGCTCTTCGTGAACAACATAAGCGATTGCCAGGCCCCGCACATCGCATGTTCTGGTTGCACCCACCTACAGGTATTCATAGGGACCCTTAGGGGGTAGGGGGGAGGGACTATACTTCCTTAAACAGGCCTCATTAGGTCCTTATTAGGGGCATTAAGGCCCCCTACCCAGGGGTCCCTATGAGGTATGTAGACTGCTCTGCCAATGCCGGTGCAAGTCCGTCGGTGCAAGCTTCCCTCCCCTTGGTTCGTAAATGCGATCCCTAAGCGCTAAACCCTAAACCTTAAACCCAAAACCCTAAACTAAACCCAAAAAACCTTAAACACGAAGCCCTAAACTAAACCCTAAACCTTAAACACGAAGCCCTAAACTAAATCCTAAACCTTAAACCCGATCCCGGAATCCCTGAACCTTAGACCCGACAACCTAAACACCAAAAGAAGTCCTACAGAGGCCAGAGATATGGAGAAGTTCAGCGCAGTCTCATGCAGAAGATCGTGGAGACATGGAGTTCCTTTCCCGGCTGGGCGGCCGAGCATGAAAGAGCTCAGGGGTTTAGGGTTTAGGGTTTCAGCCACGTAAAACACTGTTATGATTACCATCATTATTGCTGTTTTTCATCAATGCTCATACTGTTTTGATGCTTATTCTTACTATTACCTTTATTGTTGTTATTTCTATTCCTACCACTAATGTTTCTACTGCTGTTATTACTCTTATTGTCGCTATCGATATTACTACCTCTGTGCAAGTGCTGGCCGAAGGCCCACATCGAGACATGGTCCTGGAGCAGGAGTTCGTGGACATATCAGCAGAAGCAGACGGCGGAGAACAGCCGCTCCTCTGAAATAGCAGTAGCTCAATAAGTTCCAAATCAATAGTTCTCAAAATTATGGTCCCTGTTTGGGTACCCTAAATAGTAGGTGCCGTATTATAATCGGGACCCAAAAAGGGACCCTAATTTTGAGAACCACCCATATAGCAGCCTCTAAGTGGTGCTTTGCAGGGCTGGGTTGATTCTTGATGGTCCCTGCTGAACAGCCTTTTTCGATTCCTTTGCCCAAGATTGTCATCAGGGCTGCCCCGGCGTTGTCGTTTTTGCCGGGGTGAACCAGGGGGTAGTTGCCAAAAATCCTGGCCCCTTTTTGGGGTACCCTAAATATTAGGTGCCGTACTATATTGTAAGGACCCAAAACGGGACCATGCTTTGACAACCACCCACATGCATGTATGATAAGTCCGGCATCAAAAGCCGCTTGAAGAGGCCCGGGAGCCTCTTTGAGTTGCGGCCCTACCGGGCCACGCGCTCGACGGATCAGCTCCTGAAGCTCTCGTCCTTGGTGTCCTGAGCTTATGTCAGCTTATGTCTCCCACTACCACGTAGAGCGCCGAGGGGTGTAATTTGTTGGTCGGGCTAGTGTCTGATCACCCTGGACTGTTAGGTCTCGAGTCAGCGCGACGGACTGCAGCCCCGATGTTTGCACTGTGTGCAGAGAGTTGGAAGTCAGAGTGCGAAGCATTGGTTCAGGACCCTTACCTGTGCTGGACCAGTCTGCCACTCTCTCCGAGGGGATTTCCCGAATTCGAGGGATACCGCCGTCCGATGCTGGAGGAACCTACGTTTGATATTGTTGCAGCTTGTGCAAGAAGCGCTAAAGATCATCGAAGCCAGCTGCAGGATGTCCTTTCCCATGCGCACTCGATCAGCGCTCTTGCTGATGGAGCTGTTCCACCTCATCTGTGGGAGGAGCTAAAGGAGAAGGCGCCTTGATTTCTATGCGGACTCTGTGCCTGAATCCATCCATCAGACGACCTTTGTTGCTTTTCAGCGCAGCGTCTGTGGTTGAGGTGGTTGGCCAGATTTGCCAATTCTTGGCGAATTCGCCTGCTTTTCAGAACCTCGAGGCCTCTCTCAAGCTTGCAAGTGGATCTGGAAGCCTTCTGAGAGTGACAGGACATCATGGCGCTGGACGAAAGTGAAGAGCTTGAGCTGCGGTCACCCGAGACCATCCTGGCCCACTCCCAGAGACGAGCAGCTGCCCAAGCCGGAGACGAGATGAACACAAAGCCCATAATGATGCAAGCAGGTATTGCACCTGCCTACAAATCTTGAGGCTCGAATCTGCGCGCAGCTTCGCAAAGTCAAGTTCTTGGCAGTGCCTTTGGAGAGCGGTGTGGCCTGTCCGTCTGGCTGGCCAGTCTTAGAGAGCGGCACAGCTTGTATTTGCTAGCCTTGCGACTATCTGAAATTGCGGCACAGGCACACCTTGGTAGCGCCCTGGCGCATCTCGCTAGTGCTGAAGGAACATCGACCTCCAATGCCAGCCGCCAAAACTGCACTGCTTGTCACGCCATGGCCCTAGTAACTAGTACTCGTGAAGCCGTGTCCCAGGTTTGCTTTGCCCGCCTACCTGTCCGAGCATGTTGGCTGCTCATCAAACGAGCTGAAGTTCTCTGCTCGGCAGCTTAAGCTTGCAGGTTGCACTTCTACGGATGCTGGGCGTCCGCGACGCCCTGGAGCTTCCGCAAGAGTCGCAAGGTGGTACCGAAACGGACATCTCAAGGGCACGGCTCTCATGGACCTCGCTGTCGTTCCTGTAGTTCTGTGCCCTGTGAGTGGTAGGTTTCGGTTTCGGAACTGTTGAATCAGGTCGCAGACGAATCCATGACGTGGCTTTTCGCAAGCCTGGCAAGTTTTCGTCGTGCTCCTGCACAACTGCAAGCTGCCTTTGGCAGGAAAATGGTGCCGACAGTTTTTCTGACGTGACATTGCGTTGTGATGGTGGCTCGCTCTTCCTTCATCGCAACATCCTGATGGCCCGCAGCGACTATTTCCGGGCCATGTTTCAGGCGGATGTTTCTTGTGCAGTTTGTCGAAAGTCAATGTCGGATGCCACAGGGGGAGAGTGGCTTTCGGGAAAGCCAAGAAGGTGGAGCAGAGGCACCACAGACCCGAGCTATCTGTGATCAGACATGGAGAATGAAGCAGCGTATCGAACCAGAGGTGTCCCTCTTCGAGATCCCGCTGGAAGTTGCTAAGATCTTGTTCGGCAATGTGGCGGCACTATGCAGTACTTTCTAGATTCTAGTACTCATACATCAACCTATACCCGATTGGACTGCCAGGCTACTTGTATCATGGCAAAGTGGATGAGCAGCCCCTGGAAGGTCCTGAAGGAACGTGCGCCCTCCCGGTATGCTCACCTCGATTGCTGTTTCTGTGTTGCATGTTGTTGTAGTTTCAGTATCTTCGCAGCAGCTGCATCCGGGCTCGAACGGATCCACATTGAAGCCGAGGACATATGTGATCGCAAGCGATTCCCCAACTAGGCCCTAAAGGCTGCAAATGCTTCAAGCCCAGACCCCAAGAAGTGCCAGATCCAAGCGATCTTCAAGCAGCATGGTTCACTTAAACTCCAAGAGCTCGCCCACTTCAGTTATGTCTTGGAGCAGACGCAATTGCCACTGCGAGTGCCTGCCCTCGAAGGCTGGAAGCTGTGCCCAAAAACCAGCTCTGCTTTTCGACATCTCGGGTTCATGCTCCAATTCTGAAGGTGAGACAGGTGCCCAAGAATGCGGCTCTTTCGACGTGGAACTGGCGAAGATTGGACAGATGTGCTTGTACTAAGCCCCCCCCAATAACAGGGATCCTTCGATAATGTCCAACCGCCCCTGCAAGGCCCGAGCAAAGCTCACATGCAACAGCTGCTGCTACTTCTGGCTGTGCTTCCCACAGCTTCTCAGAGTGCTCGCAGAGTGCGATTTTGATGGTTACTGTACGCTTTTGCTGTTCGTTTCCCCGCGGGAGGTGCTTGTTTGCCTCTCTGTGTTGGGAAAGACCGGGGTTACGCTCAGTCCCGAACCTCAGTCCGTTTCCGCTGGGCATGGGTTAGGACTCTTGGCCTTTACATCGAGCGAGGCACTCATGGTCCGGGGAGAGCTGGCGACTGCAAGATGCGCCTGGCCATTGCTACAGCTTGCTTTGAGGCACGGCTCATGTCGAGGAGCAGCTGTCGGTCGTCGGACCACTGGCAAGGTTGCGCTGCTGTGCTTCCTGCAATATTTGGAGCACCGCCGCGGTCCGAAATGGCAGGCTAAGCTGTGTGTGAGTGCTAATTAGAACAGCCGATGCTATCTTCCTGCAAAAAATTGGCTTTCACGTTAATCAGGGAGCAGACGTGCGAACTCTTGCACCCTGCCTGCTCATTGGACCCGGGCTCAGCTTGAGCGAAGGATACAGGCTTCACAGATTGAGGGTTTAGGATGGTTTAGGGCTTCGGTATGATTCGGTTTGTTGGAATCTACGCCGGGAAACCTGCAAGCTGAGCCCAAAGCCTCCCCTCTCGCCGCTCAGGATGGCTGATCCGTTTTGCTGTCCCAATACCGAATGGTGTAACCGAGCAGGCATGGCAACCCGGCTACTGCGCTTTCTCTGCTCCCTAAGGCCCCATAGTAGTTCCCTTTTGGGGTTCATATTTAGACTCCTGCAAGGTAATCCCAAGAAGGAACTACTGTGGGGTCTCTGGGTAGGCCTGCCTTTCACCTCTTTCCTCCGAAGCAAATCGCAAGGCGTGGTCCATGCTGGCGATTTTCGCGAGAACCTCAGCATCCTGCGATGAGAGCCAAAGACCGGCGCTGCTGTCGTTGGTTGTCGTAGAGAGCGACAGAGTGGTGATGATAGGTGGCCATGATCGTTGGCGTCGTGAAGCCCTCTGCACCTTCGGGGCCTTCAGTGGGAATGAGGGGCTCTCTTTCAGACACTTCCGAAAGAGCTGGGCATGGCGAGGTTACGGGACCCATGCCACCAGCAGCTGTGGCAATCGCAGCGGTTTCCACTGCCGCCAGGGCCCCACAAGGCGGTGTAGGAAGCTTCGACTCACTCCTATCCATTTCAATTATTATTATTACTATTGCACTATTATTACTATTATTAACTATTATTACTAGTAAGATCGTTACTATTTTAATTATTGTTATTATTACTACTATGATTACTATTATCCCATCTTCCCTCTTGGCTCCTAAGGTCGTCACAGGCACAGTGACCCTGGCACAGGGGCTCAAGGCTTTCACCGACGAGGCGCCAGATGGGTCGAAGGAAAGGGGCCCCACTTGTTTTGGGAAGTAGTGAGTAGTGGGAGTTTCCGAAAGTAGGGGTCCCTACCCTAAATAGTAGGATCCTTATTATAAGGACCCCAAGATGAGGTACCCCCCCAATTTTCGGAAACTCCCTCGTGTCTCGTCTGCTGGAAGCTCGAATCTTTGACCTCCGGGTCCGATATGAACCTGGTATCTTGTCAGCACCTCTTCTCTGATCTAGCAGCTCCAGATTTGGATGCGAGTGAATGCTGGGGAGCTGCAAGAGCTTGCATATTGTGACAGGTTGTTTGGCTAGTGGTGATCGCCTTCTTCTTTGCAGAGGGCTTTCACAAGCCAGGGCCCCACCAGTAGAGCGATTTAGGGTTTTGGGATTTTAAGGTTAGGGCTAGGGGTTTTAGGGTTTAGGGATTGGCGAAACTTTGCTGTGTAAGTCAGGACTGGGCTGGGCGATCGCATCGCCCTGAATGTGATCCAAGCAGTTGGTGGAACGACGTAGCAGCCTCAGAGATGAGAGTAAAAGCAGTACTCATGGTAATACTTATCGTAATAATAGTAATTGTAGTAATAATAGCAATAATAGCGTAATAGCAATAATAGTAATCATTGAAATAGGAGTAATACTAGTAATTTTAACGCTACGCCGCCCGCCTCGGCTCTTTAGCGGCAGGGCGAGGGGGCCGTCGATGTTGTATAGATGCTAGGGGGGCCTCTCAAGAGGAAAACGGGGGCAAGGAGGGGGGCGGGGGGGGTGAAACCATTAACCTCTAAAGGGGTAGCTCTAACAGGTACCTACAGCAATGGCTGCATGCTCATACATATACATTCCGCTGCCCATTGGCTCACAGTGGTTTTACCATATTGAGACAAGACAAGCTCTCCTTGCGTAGCAAGACAAAACAACTACTGTCCGTGTGCAGGGCGCTGCCCTTTGATCCTTAGGGAATAAACTGGTCATACACCTCCTTACAAGGAGTATCCCTTGGGGGTGTATCGGCACAGTTTTCTGGTAGCGGAGCCCGGAAAGGGCCGCCCGCCTCACAAAGTCCGCTACAGCGGTCGGCCTCGCCGAACGCTTAACCAAGCGGATAAGAGGCAGCACAATGTCGAGCTCGCATAGCGAAGCCGACGGCAGTTCCCAATCCTCCGGGGGATATGAGAACGAAGAGACCTCCCAAGGTCCAGCTACTTATGTCGCACAGTCATATGCAACATCTGACCGCATGCTTGCATCATTAGGCATAACGCCCAAGATCGCGCCTGCCTATGATGGCACCACCTCGTGGTTTGAGTATGAACAGTTGATTGACGACTGGTGCGACATAACAACGCTGGATGACACCAAAAGAGGTCCGTCTCTCAAGACGAGGCTCTCCGGATTGGCCGCAGTACAAAAAGAATCACTCAACCGAGAAAGGCTTGCAGCCCCAGACGGAGTAGATTACTTCAAGAAGAAGATGCGTCCATTTTTCGTGAAAGGAGAACAGTACGTTTTCCTGTGGCGTTTTCTCGGCCTATTCAAGGCATGGAAGGGCAACCAAGACTTTGTGACTTGGATTGCTAAGTTTGAGATCGTGCTACAGCGCGTGAGAAACTCATGGATGGATCTCTTACCAGAGATAATTCTGGAAGATGCCCATCCGGATTTCATGCAGGCTGTGCAAGCAGATCAAACCTTCATGCGCCTACAGGATGCAACCGAGAGAGACACATACGCCGCACGTTTCTTCGAAACATGGAACAAGGAACGCCTTGATAATCATCGAAGAGCGTTTCCTCTAAATGATAATCTCCTAGCTCTCCTCTTCCTAGTGCAGTCCGACCTAAATGAGATGCAACGTGAGAGGTTGGTAACAGCATTGACCAACCAAGGTTACCGAATTGAGACCTACACGTACCCTATAGTACGGCAGACCATGTTCGATCAGTTCTCAACGACCAGAACTGGTCTGCAGGATCCCAATATTCGGCACACTTCTCACAAGAAGGACCGCCATGGAAGGAGAGATCAACGCCGCAAACGCGGAGGTCGAAACTTCCTCATCCTCGATCAGGGTGAATACGACGGAGTCGATGGATTCTGGCTTCAAGACGAAGACACCCTTGAGGAAGGCTTTCTTGCCGCCGAGGATGAAGAAGCTGTCTTCTGGACAGTTGACGACCATGAGGCCTTCGTTGCAAGGAGATTCAAAAAGGGAAGAAGACCAAGAATGCGTCCCGGATCACCGGGAAGAGCAAAGGGTGGCAAGCGAAAAGGACGTGGCCGTTTTAGGTCATACCGCGGAAAAGGGAGAGCCAACCAGGCAGAACATGATCCAACTGATTCCAGCTATTTCGGTAAAGGCAAAGGAAAAGAAAAAGGAAAAGGTGGAAAAGGCAAAGGAAAAGGAAAGGACAAAGGAGATAAAGGAAGCTCCTTCAAGGGTACAAAATCAAAAGGCAAAGGTAAGGATACAGCTAAGTCTGCCTCCTTACAAGGAGACCAAACTGGATCTCCACAGGCCTATGAAAGTTCCACCGCACCGAGCTGGGATTCATGGTATGAGGACAGTTATTATACTGACTCCAGTTGGAATTATGCCGCTTATGACGATCAAACGTCTTATACATACTATGCATCACAAGCCTCACGAAGAAAAACACGGAAAAAGAAGAGAAGAAATCAAGCAGGATCATCAGGTAGAGGCACAGATCCGAGCGCGCACCAAGAACCCGTGTACAACTCATCAGTGAGTTACGCGCCCCAGGTTTTTGAACCATCCGAGGGGCAAGGTGTGGAGACTGCAACAGCAGTGTTTCCGTTGCAGCACACCGTCCTATCTGCTCTCACCGAGCGGATCAATCTTGATAAGAGCCCTACCTTTGTCATTCTTGACTCTGGTTGTACTAGGGCTATGGGTTCCCGCTATGCGGTGAACAGGCTTATCAAGGCCGTGAAGCAACATGCCCCAGGCATGATTGATTTCACTTTTTCACCTTCGAACACGAAGTTCTCTTTCGCAGATAGTGAAACAGCTCTTATCAAGGAGCGTGTAACTCTATGGTTTAACACAACTCCAAGAAGAGATACAACCATAGAAGTTTTGGATCAGGGAAGAGTCCCCATTTTGTTCTCCATTGAACAGATGAGAAATCTAAGAATGACCCTCGAGTGTAGTCCAACAGCTGACCTAGCAACGTGTGAAGCTTTCGGTTTGTATAAAACCCCTCTTCCGATTAGTACCAATAACCATTTGGTATTGGACCTTCTAGGCTTTACTTCCACCAGGAAGTACCTTCCTAAGTCAGGTACATCGTTCCGTGCGACGGAGACTGCTCTAGGAGCCAATAAGCCTTATGTTAGGATACCGGAAGGTCGCTGTCCAGCCTGTGCTGGACAGAAAAAGGCTCACACGTACCTCAAGGGTTGTGACAGAGCACCTGAGGGAGCAGCTGATCCACCACCGAAGAGGATTTCAGGGAAAAGGAAGCCTCTTCCATCTGATCCGGCAGAATCATCTGCCAAGAGACTTGATCCACCAGAATCATCTGGAGATGTTCCTGAGCCTTCCGGACCATCGGAACCATCATCAGGCTCTAGAGACAAACCTGCAGAATCCTCTGCACCGCATGAACCTCCAGAAGAAGAAAGACTTGAGGTTCCATCTGCGAAGATAAAGACTCCAAAGGGTCTTAAAAACCTTCTGAAGAAAACCCGCAAATATGCGGACAAACCTCCTGTTGAAGAGAAGTCTACAGTCCCAGGAGCTGATGACGGGACGGAGGTAAGACCACTTGAGTCAAGAGAATACCCGGCTCCTGGCACAGACTCACCAACAGGTGAAGAGATTGTCGCAGAACCTTCGCCATCTCTTCCCATTGCTCTTCGCAGGATTCATGAGAAGCTTAAGGACCCTGTAGAACTCTACAAGCTTCACCTTAAGCACCGTCATATGAGTACGGATCAGTTCAAGCGACGCACAAAAGCCTTACAGATCCCAAAGGAGATCTACGAGCTATATGACCAACTGGTCAAAAAGTGTTCAGCCTGCCAGGAACATGTGAGAGCTCCTTCGAGAGCGAAGATTTCTGGTCTAAGATCAGAGACTTTCGGTGATCTCACCTTCGTAGATCACGGTGAGCTTCCAATTCCCGGCAAGGATAGTCGCTTAGTATTTCTTATTCTCTATGATGGAGCAACAAACTTGTTGACTGCCGAAGTAGTCCAGGATAAAGAAGAACATACTACAATGTCGATTATGAATGACTACTTTGAGAAATTTCAGATCAACCCAAAGGTTGTAGTTGGAGATCAAGCATTCATGACTCCAAAAATGGAGGCTTATTACAATCGGCAGAATATCAAGCCTGTGGCAACAGGACCTGGAACACCATGGCCCAACAGGGCCGAAGCTGCTGTAAGGTTGCTGAAGCATCAGATTAAGCTCATACTTCAGATCCTGAAGGATGGTGACCCGCAGTATAACGGAATCACCATGAAGTATGGCAACCTCGTTCGCCAAGCATGTTTGGCAAGAAACTCTTCGATTACCTACGGAGGAGTTACTCCTTTGGAAATGGCCTTCGGAAGGCGTCCTCGAGATGTTATAACACCAGAGAACGCTGATCCCAATCAGTTGACAGGTAATCCAACTGATACGGAAGTCACTGCGAGAGCCATTAAGGAGCTTGCCAACAGGGCTTACCAAGAGGCACGCCAATCTGATGATCTGCGTAGAGATCTTGCAGCCAGACTGTCAATGACCCAAGGACCTTTCTCTTTGGGAGATAAGGTTTTCTACTGGTCAGAAGATAAGTCTAAGATTGGATCCACTGGGTCCAAACATGGATCTTGGCTAAAAGGTAAGGTGATCTCCGAACTCGGAGGATCCATGGTAGGTGTGGATCTTGGAACACGCATCGTCCGTGTCAATATCTCAAAACTGAGGAAAAACTATGACATAACATCTGATGTGGAGATTCCTCTCGCGCCTGATGAGGAAACTCTGACGTCAGAAGGTTCTGACCACGCAAGTTGCATGGTCACCTTCGATGCTTCCCTGCAGTCGACAGACCTAACGATTCCACATCAAGAGTGTCACTGGCAGGTCACCAGTACTGGGAAGATTGATTTTCTAGAACTCTACGGCGGATCTCCCCGCATGAGTCACAAGGCTGCCCTATCAGGTCTTCGAGTAGGTCAGCCAGTCGATTTGCGTAGCGGTCTAGATCTTGAGCAACCGCAAGGTCGCTCCAATCTTCTAAGGATCATCAAGGAACAAGAACCTACTATTATTGTTATGTCACCTGACCATTCTCAGTGGTCTAGCTGGTACTCACAGTGGAAGAAAGGCTCTGCCAAGAGACTTTCTGTTTTAAAATTCTGTGAATCGGTCGCAGACCACCAAATGAAGCTCGGACGTTACTTTGTTCTTGAGAACCCATACTACAGCAGGCTCTGGTCTTCACCAGAAGCAAAACGCCTGTTTTCTAATCATAAGATCAGCTATGAGGTCTGTAACCTACAGGCCTATGGCATGAAAGATCCAACAGGATACTATGAATCGAAATCTTCGATTTTTATGCACAACTTGCCACCGCAAGTTTTAATTCCTCTCCAGAGGCATTCTGCCAAAACGAAATCTCCAACATCTCCACCAGGAGACGAAAAGGGTATTCAAGGCTACGGTCTTAAAACGAAACTCGCACAAGTGTATCCTTATGAATTCTGTGAGACCTTTGCCTCGTGTTTGGCAAGATTCCTGAAACGAGATGCGTATGCATCTCATCTGTCTTTAGTCACAGACATACTAGAATACTCTGGAGATGAATGCCTCCAGGGACTTTCGGAACTTCTTGATCAGGAGTATTCACTTTTGACGACAAATCCTCTCAAGGATTCGAAACTCCTGCAAGATCCGAAAATCAGATCACTTGTTGCTAGAGTAAATTCTTTATCGAGTAAAACTGAATTACCATTGCATCATTCCAAACCATCACCGTCCCTTGATGCCTTGGTGTCAGACATTACTCGCCTTAGATCAAGACTCTTACCAGGGTCTGGTTTCGAACAGTGTACTCTATACAGAGGTACATTTGGAACAGTTAAAGCACTCACAAGTGTAACTGATGGCGTTCTTGTTTTCTGGAACAAGAAGAAGCCTAATTCGACCATGACGTGTTGCTTGCCGCACCAGGTTTCCTGGAACAAAGTACACCCATCAACCTTCTCGGGGGTGCTATTCCAGATGACAGGCGGCAAGACTTCACCGTCCGTGCGAACACCGCCGGATGTAATCATGTCGGACGAAGAGGTTTCGCCGTCAGACCCGTCGGAACCAATGAGCACTAATCGCTCACGGATCACATCTGACGATGTTTCTATGCCGGAACCAGATCAGCCGATGCCTCCCGGCACGCCGCCGTCGCGTCCTCCTCCTCCCGTACCTCCACCGCGACTACCGGCCGTTTCCTCCGATGAGCCCGTGGCTCCTGCTCGGGCTAAGCCTCGCGTGCATCCGCCTCCTCGCGTTCCGTCTCCTCGGCGTCTGGGGGGTGATGTGTCGCCAAGGTCTTCATCGGAAAGGAAAGTTTCGCCGCACAAACAGAAATCACCTCCACAGGTGCCGACACCTAAACCTAAACCGAAGGCACATCCACAGGGACCCATTCTTCCATTACAACAAGATGAAGAAGACACTGAAGAAGAACTGGTCCCAGACGACCCCGGACAACCGTCCGCTCCTCCTCACACTTCTGGTTCACCAGAACCGGAGAGCGATGCCGAGTCAGAAAACACAAGGTATTACTCTGATGAGGAAGGTGACTTGGTCGTAGATGAGAAGGACTGGGTCCTTCTCACAGAAGAACAGAAACTGTGCAGTAACACAGGTTCTTTCTCCATGCCTCGGTACATGCATGGCGGACCCGTGGACATCAGAGAGGTAACATCAAGAGTGAGGTCAGACCGAACACGGTATAAACCCACTAAAAGGTTTCGATCTGACATCCGTGAAGAGTATGATCTTCTCACGGAAGAGGACAAAGCTTTATCTCTAAGTTCCTCCAGGAACTCAGCGAACTTAACCCAGAAGGCACAGCGGAAGGAGGCAACCGCCAAGGAAAAGCGTGAGATGAAGAAACAGTTTGATGAAGCGAAAGCAGCAGAATATCAGAGCTGGCTAGACAATGATGTCTTTGAGCTCGTCGATACACGGAAACTCGGAAACATCCGAAATTATGTCACTGGTCGATGGGTCCTGACTCTAAAAAGAGACAAGGACGGAAACTTCCTTAAGTGTAAGGCCCGATGGGTCCTGAGAGGTTTCCAGGATCGACAGAAGGACATTCAGCAAACTGATAGTCCTGCTGCGAGTCGCCCAGGCTTCCGCTTAGCGATTCAACTAGCAGCTAACAAGCTGTGGAATCTGACACACATCGACTTAAAGACTGCTTTCCTGCAGGGTGAAGCCTATGATGAGTCGAGAGACATAATCTGTCAGATTCCTCCTGAAGCAGGTTATCCTTCCTACATTGCAGCGAGGATGAAGAAACCCGCTTATGGACTTAACGATGCACCTCGAAGATGGTGGAACATCGTTGATAAGGCACTCCTGTCTTATGGCCTGGTGCCAACCCGTGCGGATCGCTGTACATATGTTTTGTATGGTAAGAAGTCTGCAACAGCAGATGCTGAGCTCAAGAAGTCTCAGCCAAAGACCATGGAATCAGCGATTGACTATCTCCTAGATCCCATAGCAGGCAACAATGCCAAGGGTAGACAGGTACATGGAGTAGTCTGTTTGCATGTAGATGACCTGTGCATGGCCGGTGATGACACCTTTCGTAAGGCCGTGATAGAATCGATCAAAAAGGAATTTGCAGTAGGTTCTGAAGATACGAATGATATTATGTTTGTAGGACAGAGATTAGTCTGGAAGGATGCTACAGCATCAGTGCCAGCACATATCTCAGTAAATCAGAACCTAGCTGTTGAAGCTCTAGAAGAAATTGTTTTTGACAAGAAGCTCAACAATGAGCAACAGTGCACACCACAGCAGCACACTGCTTATAGAAGTGTTTTAGGACAGATCAACTGGCTACAAAGCCGGACTCAAGCTCACATCTGTTATCGCTTCAGTAGGTGTGCGAGCAAGGCTGCCAAGCCTACTATCGGTGATATTCGAGAACTGAACAAACTTGTTAGGATTTTGAAGTCTACCGAAGTAGAATTGCGTTTTTGGCCGCTGAAAGGAAATCTCAGAATCCTCGGTTACCCTGATGCTTCCTACAGGAACAATGATGACAAATCATCTCAGAGAGCACATGTTATTTTCCTTGCTGAAGATCGAAATCCGAAGCTAAAAGGAATGAAACAATCAGCAGCAGCTGCTTCTTCCAAGAAGAATGATTTCTCTGAATCCTCTATCAAGGAAACATCCTCGAGAGGTAGCCTGGTGGACTATGAGTCTCACAAGATTACGACAACCACAATGTCCACAACAGTGGCAGAGCTTAACGCACTGATGCGTTGCTTTGGTACCTGCCTGTTCCTCAAGGGACTCTGGGCAGATCTCTCATCAGAGACCGTACCTATACATATCAGAACAGATGCGAACAATCTTGTGACAACAGCAGGCACGACACACCTTCCAGAGCAAAAGGAAACTCACCATCTTATACAGATGCTTCGTAAAGAATCCAACTCTGGATCTTTAGATGACCTAGCTCATGTAAGCTCGAAGTACTGCCTAGCTGATGCATTAACAAAGCATTCGGCACAACCTGATGAGCTTATCAAGGCTCTGGAAACAGGAAACTTACCAGAAACAGACATTCATCCACCCTTCCGTGAACTCCTTCAACATAAAGCTTTCACTGTTCGGTGGATTATAGACAACCTTAGGAATGCCGCTACAGCGGTAGCCTTCCTTGGAATTGATGTCTCAACAGAGATTTACCGATTATTTTACTGCCAAGGAACATGGTGGTAGTCTTGTTTGCTGGTAGCACAACCATGTGCTGGATTTTCTATTTAGACTGTTTTTCGTCTAAAAGAAAATTTGTGTCTGCAAGCTGCGTTTTCATCAAGATCAGACATGTTCATGAGAACTCTATGTTCTATACCATCCGCAGCCGCTTTCAGCCTCGAGCCTCACAGCAACTAGCCTTTTGAGCTAACCAAGCATTCCTGATCCCGTTTGGTCATCGTGCCGTAATGAGCACACGATCAAATTTCCGTAGCCGTGATGGATACGCCCTACCAAGGGCAGAACAGGCGTACCATGAGCGACATCCACACATGGATAGCTCTTACCCCGAGTCTCGTCGGGACGCATCACGTCGACACACCGAACACGGTGGACACCGATTTCACAAACGTGAGAAAAATAACGAGCCTCCGTACATTTACATGGGTCACCAACAGGTGTTCAATCCGCGTCCAAGAGATCTTGCTGACCTGATCTTACGATGTGGCCATGCGAGTCGAGCAAAGCTCACTCCAATCTCCAACCATGGAGTCAGGCTCTACGAAGGAGTCCTCCAAGGACCATGGGACAACAGTCCCCTTTTATACTGGGATAACAACGTGGGCAATCACGCTCGTGATCCACGCCAGTTTTGTACGATGCTTGCACATCACCTTCAGACTGGCCTCCCACAGGAGGTAAAACAATGTGTGAGTCTTGATGCATCTGGAGAATATGACTATTCCTCCTCAGTGCCAAGACTGGTAGAGGTAACAGGTCTCTCACCAGAGATGTGCTTCCACATTCTCTCCAAGACCAACAAGGTCGGAAGGTGGTTAGCACACTCAACAAGACACCTTCAGAATCAGCGCCAAGATCTCTTTGCCGGCCAACACAATTATCTTCTGGACATGTCCAGGTTGGCCGATGCACAGCTCGCACAATATTCACCACAAGAGATCGCGCTTGGTGTTCTCCTTAACACTAAGTCCAGGTTCGTGGTCACTATGGTTTATGACCAAGATGGCAGGGCTGAAACAACAGTTGCCGCCGTTAACATCCCACAGGATGCAAATGTGATGACCATGACCAAACTTTACCTCTCGGCAGTGGGAGGACACGGTTCACGACGAACTCTACCAAGAGCTGAAGAACCAGATCCCGAAGAAGAGAGGCCAAGGTCACACATGACCATCTCAGACTTCATGGCAACGGGGAGCAATCCTGTGCAGTCCCATGCACAGCGTCTCTCCACTAACGCGCCAAGGCCCGTAGGCATGGAAGATTTTGTTCGACAGAACAACCCTTGTTACATCATGCATGCCACGGACTTACAGGCATTATCCTCAATCCTGAGGCATGGTCTGGTACCATCAAACCTCCTATCGCAGGTGGTTACCTCACCAGGTCTTCAAGCTCTCGTGAATGAAAACAGTCGTTCCAACAGGGACACTGTTCAGTTTTCAACGCTAAACCTGGCGAATCCTAATCCGACTTTGCTGCGTGCCAACAAGGCACTGCTTCTAGTATTCGACGCAAATAACGTAGTGAACGAAGTCACAAACATGTGGCAGTCGCAAGCGGGGATGTTTGCTACACCAGAGGTAGTGCATGCCCGTACTCTTAGCGCCGTATTTGCACCCTCTGAAACACTCTGGGTATCATCGCAATACGATGAGCTCAAGAGCATCGGACCATGGTGGGCAGACCACTGCTCCGAACAATGCCGTCAGCGACTTACGAGTCGAAGAAATGGTGCTCAAATTACGGCAAGGAGATCGAATCGACACTTCGCAAGATGTCAAGGCGAAATCTGCCTCCAGAGCCTCCCAAGGCTAGATCTTCTCACAAGAAGTCTTTCTCTCTGCCAAATACAGAGGCTGACACAGCTCCAAACCAGGAGCAAACCGCTTCTGCAGGTGAAGTACCTCCGAACACGGAAACTACTGCAAAGGAGATCCACCCGAGATCCAAGCTCGCCCGGCAGGCCGAGGCCGACAAGGATCCGGACAGTCTTATGGGACAGCTCTGGAACTCCGACGGCACCAGAAGCGCCACTGAAGTTCTTAAGATAACGACAGGTCACAAACCTCCAGAACCTGTCCAGGATACTTCTGCCAACGTAGTTCCTCCCAAGGAAGAATCTTCTGGAACAGAGACGGAACCTGAGGAACCAGATCCTAACCAGGATTGTGACGAAGAATCAGACGCTGAGTCGGCATCAAGCGAAAAGAGCGAGAAGAGCGAAAAGAGCTCAAAATCTTCGTCATCCTCAGAACTCCGAGTTGATGTTAATCCGTCTCACAAGACGAACTCTGCACCTGCAGCATCAGAGGAGAAGAAAGAATCTCCCACGAAAGAGATCACAGAGAAACTTGAGAAGGTCAAACTTGACCAACCAAAGCCTGAAACAGAATATGTTCAGAGTTCAGACGAAGAGCCAAGAAAACCAAAATCTCCTAAAAAGGAGAAGGAAACATTCCTAGTTCTCTTCGATCCTGAAACAGAAACCTATTATCGAGTCAACAGAAGCAAGCTCAACCTCGAATACGAGGAACCTGCTGATGAGGAAGATCTCGTAAGAGAACATGAGCGCATCAGCGCTCGGATTCGAGAAAATACCAAGCACCGAATTTCGAAGTCACCGTCTAACCCGGCTATGCAACAGGAAATGCAAGAAAGAATCTGGGTTAGTCGATGGAATCGAAAAATCCGAAGTCCACTCATGATCAAGGATTCTGAGGCTCCTGACGAAGAGGAGTGGGACAGACCTAGAGAGTCGGCATCTTCCTCTTCTGCACCTCCTAACAAGGAGAGATCTGTAGGAGTACGCAGGACAGCTATGAGCCTTAACCAAAGGATACGAATGTTGCCTCGACCAGACAATCCTCTCTGCGATCTCTGCAAACAGCCTACAGGCTATTTTTGCTATTCCTGTGGAACGATTGTATGTGCAGACTGTCGACTTACCCCACAGGGTAAACAACGGATGTGCGAGTGCGTCCTGCCAATCGATTGTCTTGAGACCTCCAAGGTGAGAGCAGGAATGACCTCAGATGAGCGTCAGTTTTTATACGAGGCCATCCTCACACATGAGGACGTAGATTTGGCAGTCCAGAAAATCAACATGTATTGCGAACACGCAAGAAGCATGTTCGAAAAGGACCATCCAGGCGTAGATCCATACAGCCTTGATGATATCAGGAACAATCCTCCGAATACGTATGACAGCTCCACAGAGGCTCCAACCCTGGAGGAATATAAGAGCGTTAACAAGAGTCACATCAACATCAAGGACTCTAGAACAAGCCACCCGGCTTCTTTTCTCACTCTTACTGGCCACGAAGACAAACTGGTGCTCGACGCACATTACGAGATAGTTCGCAACAGGATGGCCGGTGTCAATGAGAAGAGAGAATACATTGAAGGCTCGAACCCAGACAGCGTATCGCTAAACCTAGTGGTATTCAACTGGGGAAATATGGATCGAGCGCCGGTGCCCGCAGGGAATCCCAAAAAGAAGCTCAAACCTGAGAAGGGATTCGATTATCACCCTCTTATTGACATGTGCTTCAACAATTCAGCTCATATTACCCTCGTACTCGAGGCAGGAGCACTTGCGTCAGAGTACTCAATCGCAACCATGCGAAAACACGAATACAGAGGGATGCTAATCCACTCTCCTCCCAAGGAGCCTGAGGCACCCTCAATGTACATCGGAGTCAAGGGTGACCCAACGACAGACATCGCTCTCGTCCACCACTTTTACCGTCATCGAACAATGAAGCCTAAGAATGGTGGTACCAAGAAGCGACTGTGGGCATGCCACGGTGCGGTGTGCCGCCTCACATTCGGGTACCACAGTACCATACCAGAGGCAAAAGAATGGGTCCACCCAAATTCTGGCCAAAGGATGACGAGAGACGAGTTCATGCAGATTATCGGATATGACCCACTCAAGGGCAAAAATCCTGACAAGGATGGACCCACTGATGGCTCTTACCTCTCACCAGAGGCGTGCCTGACACTGTCGACCCTCGACCCCTCGCCGATTCTCTGTGAATGGAACGGCCATGTCGAGGGTGATGAGCCACCAGAGGAAGACTTTGAGACATACGCAGAGATCTTCTCACAAGAAGCATCTAACGATCTTGACGAGATGTGGTGTACAAAAGGGCCTTACAAGGTCATCACCATCGCGATCGTCCATTTCAACTCGTTCATGACTCATAAGGAAGAACAGAGACGCGAACTGGTGAACGCGTTCCTCAACGAGATTCTCCCTTTTAAACCGGATGTAATAGCGGGAGATCTCAATAATATTGCGTCGAGGCTCACCTTAAAAGGTGGAGACGTTCACCCGCGAAACAGTTTGTTTTCTCTATACCTGGAGAAGAAACTTGCAGCATTCAACAAAATAGCAGGAAGGCACTCACAAGTGCGACATCTTTGCTTGAACAACTCCGACCAGCACAGACTGGCACGTGCAGATCGTCTACCGGCGGACCCGGCGAAGAAAGTTGCTGACCTTGACTGTATCAACAGTTATATCCTTGACTGGAGTAAAACGCCGCACACGGCGTCACCTAGTCCAAGAGAGGTCACACCTGCCGCTGAAAGAACATACTGGGAACGAATCTCAGATATGTGGCAGGACACGAACAACAACAGGGATATTGATATCCGTCTGTTTGTTTCAGTCAAGCAGTACTATTCAACTTTTTCTAACCTTGACCTATGGTTGGGTCCCACTGACAAAGATTGGCACAGCCCATTGGGCTTCACGATACAACCAATCCTTACAAAAGGGAAACACAACCGATCAGATGCCCAGGTCCAAAAGATCGCTGACAAGCGAAAGGCTTACAAGCAGCGTAATGCTGAATACTGGGGTTACAACGATTCATTCGTTTACTCATCCGGCAACAGCTGGTACGACAAATCGCAACCATCAGGTAGCCATCACAGATATGGAAGATTCTGGGAGTGGCCACAGCCTGAACGTCCCAGCGAGCCTGAAGGTCCTCCTCCAAGAAGGAACCAGGAATCATCGTCCTCTTCACAACAAGATCTACCAAGATCAAGGTCCAGGCCTCAAAGAACCAATATTGTTGACAAGCTCAACATGTCTTTGGAAGAGCTGGATGGACTAGAAGAAGAACCGTCACCAACAAAAAGTGACATCGAAGAACACGAAAGAGAAACATCAAACTTGATGTCTGCTCAGAGAGATGAAGAGGAACAAGAGGACGAATCCTCCAGTCGGAGAAGAAGAAGGAAAGCATCGCGTCCACCGTCTGCTCCGAGCGGCAAGGCACTCAGAACAGCTGCAACAGCAGCGGGGCTGTCAGGCTGGTTCGGACACCGCAACCGAGGTGGAGCAAACGCAGAGTCTACCAAGACTGATGAAACTTCACTTCCAGACTCACTAACCAGTGAGCAAGACTTCTCCGTCTTCAGCATCACGTGGAATGTGTTCCTGCTGCTAATGGGCTTACACTGGATGTGGAAGCAGATTACCAGGCCTCCTATCAGATGCATGGAGCGCCAACAACCAAAATCAAAGGCAGCAGCGAACCAAAGAGTTCCATTCCTCGAACCCGAGGATGAACCGCAGACGCGTGAACCTTTAGGACCCAACAGGGTCAATTCCGGAGAAACAACTGATCTGCGACCTATCTGGCATACTTCCCGAAGCGAAGTCTACCATCTCTCAGACAGCTGTTACCAGCTTAAGCAAGCAAGAGATGTTTGCAAGAAGGTGCTGTGCAAGAACTGCCTCCATGCAGTACAAGTTGCGGAGATTCGCAGGAATGATCCTTTCCAAAGAGGTGATACACGACCACGTGGCACCGAAAGAGATATTGAGCGCTTCCAGACCTATGATTATGCAAGTAACACTCCTCACATGACACAATTATTCCAGGATGCCTTGCATGCACAAATGGCCGAGGAAGCCATGCAGATTACCTATACATCGATCCCCAAGGGATCCTCGGCAAGGGCCAGAGGTACATCTGCACTCCCAAGTGCCGCATCGTCATCAGCGCCCAAGGCAATGCCACCAGGGCCTAACAAGGCAAACATATCACCTCCACCTAAGAGTCCTCCGCCAAAGGCGAAAGGAACAGTACCTTCTGCTCCTCCGAGACCAAAAGGTCCTACCAGAAGAGGAGGTCAAAATCGGCGTATTCAACGAAAGGCAGCTAGAGAAGCCCACAACAGTGGACTCTGCACCTATGCAGACGCTGCACTTGACGAAGCCAATCAAGGCCAGGCAATTAACGTTACGTGCCGAAACATAGTATCAAGACACGTCAGCTCTATCGATGCAACGGTAGAAGCAGCCGGCCAGTTTACACAACGCGTGCTACAGCACGTAGAAACATATGATGAAGAGGAACCGTGGAGCACGGAGTTCCTACCAATCGTGGAAGTCCTATTCAGGAACTTAAGCGGCGACGAAACAACTGTCATACATGACAATCAAACGGTAACTATGCCTCTTGCGAAATACACAGACCTCCTCAGAATCGCACAAGCATTGCGAGGCTCTATCCAGAGAGACAAGGAGGAAAGAAAGGAACATCTTGACACCATCCAAGATACTCTATCCAGAGTGGAAATCCTTCTCGCAGCACTGAAGGACTCAAGGACAGTCTTCAACCAACTGGTCCATTCCTCACTAGAGATCGAGCGAAGAAATAACAATCTCAAAAATGTCCTCGAGACACTCTTTGATGACCAAAGCTCTGAGGAAGACCAATCAGAATCTGACAATGAAGAAGTCCTAACTCCTTCTGCACCACAGTACTGGAATAGCCTTTATGCCCACGCCTTATCTCCCTCAGGAGATGAAAGTGAAAGATCATGGGCGTCCTCAGACGGACAGCTTGAAAGAAGAAGGGCTGAACGGGCAAAGGCTAAGCAGCCGCAACCGGCAAAAGCCAAGGCAACTCCAGTCAGCTCACAAGCTGCTCCAAAGGCCGAGCCAAAGGCGACAACATCCAACCATGGATATGATACTGCAGACGCCGCCTTCACCAGGGCTGAGAATAGATTACTCGGAATCTTTTCAAGTTCCGAAGAAGACCACTCAGACCCGGATGAGCCACATCCGAATGTCTACGCTCGAGCCTATGATCCAAACCTGGATCCGAATCTGAGATAAGAAAATTCTCAGAGTTTCACAACAGTGAATCACAAGGCTCTAACAAGAGCACAATGAAGGGCTGCATAATTCGGTAGTAGAACATTACCAGACCTGATCTTGTACAGATGATCTCTCTGACCAATATGCATGAGTGTGTGTGCAAAATGAGTGGAGTGTCCTCAGCAGTGTACTTCAGTGCTATACCTAGCATAAATAATATGCTGTTTTTATAATGAGTCCAAAACTCCGCAACTGTGACAGTGGGCATAACAGTATATGTGTGAATGTGCGGCCATGCTTCCGGTAAAAGAAAATTAGTGTCTGTTTGAAACCATAAACCTCTAAAGGGGTAGCTCTAACAGGTACCTACAGCAATGGCTGCATGCTCATACATATACATTCCGCTGCCCATTGGCTCACAGTGGTTTTACCATATTGAGACAAGACAAGCTCTCCTTGCGTAGCAAGACAAAACAACTACTGTCCGTGTGCAGGGCGCTGCCCTTTGATCCTTAGGGAATAACTGGTCATACACCTCCTTACAAGGAGTATCCCTTGGGGGTGTATCGGCACAGGGGGGAGGGGGGGGAGGGGGGAGGGGGGGGGAAGGTTGGAGGGTGGGGGGAGGGGCCCTGGAGGCCGACAAATCAAGTAAAATGAAGGGAAGCCGGACAAGGCGGTGGCAAACGAATGCAAAAACAGGGTGTCTCCAAACATTTGGAGGTACTTGAGGTAACCACCAAGACGCCTGGGCCTGTGGCCTCGGCGGATAATACGAGGCTGCAGCTTTTAGTCTCCCTCTCTCTCTCTCTCTCTATTGCTGCCCAGATTGGGTGTCGCCTACGGCTTGAACTTCGTAGAGCTGCTTGTCGCTGCCGCGATGCCGTGTTCGGCCGCACGTGCCAAAGTCTGAGGAAGGGGTGCTGAGGAACCTAGTTAACACTAATACTAAGACTAGCGGCGCGCGCGGTTCGATCTGACAAGTATCTGACACTACTTCAAGGCTGCAGCAGTGTTCTACCCCATTACGCAGTCCGCCTCGCGCCTGAGTGTGGTGAGCACAAGAATCCGAAAGTCCTGTCTGCCGGCCCTAGGTGTGCAAAGCCAGCGGATCAGATCCTCATCAGGCCTCAACGGCCCGGGCTAGACGAGGAGGGTGTCGCGAGCCTCACGGCTGCCGTCTGCAGGGAACCGCATCCAAATGCGGCAAGTTCCTGGTGGAATGCTGCTACCAGGTCACACCGCTAAGTGGAACGCAGTAGAAGAAGTGCTTCGGATAGCGAAACGCCCTCGAGGCAACAGCAACTTCGTCCTGCATGTTTCTCACCGGTGCAGCACAGAACTACTTTGTGCTGAAACTGGCGGAGGAGGCTCCAGCGCGGATGGTAGAGACTCCGCATACAGAGACCTTCCACCGCCCCCCTTTCACATGGGAGTTTCCTAAAAGTAGGGGTGCCTGCCTTATTTTGGGGGTCCTTATAATAAGGATCCTACTATTTAGGGTACTACACTACCTTAAACTACCAAACCCTACAAGGATCCCCCTGTGAGGTGGGAGTTGTGATCCAAAACCCTAAACCCTAAACCCTAAACCCGTGACGGCTAGAGACTAGTGCAGTTTCAAAAAGGCCCTCAAAAAAAACCCTAAACCCGTGAGGTGGGAGTTGTGATCGAGCATCCTTTCCAGAGCTGGTTCAGAGCCGCCCTTGCTCCGGCTCGGTCCTCGGAGATCCTCGGAGAGGTCGGAGGCGACTGAGCCGCCCCTTTTTTGAGGCCTATACTATAACTAGAAGAAGGAAGAATCATACTATAACTATAGTAAGGAATCATACTATAACTATAATAAGGAACCCTTCAAAATAGTCTAGGTGACTTTTTTGAGGCCCTCGTCTCATTTCTCATGACGCCGCTGATTGCCTTGCGCTTGATGCCGCCAGAGTCGCGGACGACGCCCGACGCTCCGAAGGCTCGGCTTGAGGGATCCTACACCCTGGAGTATAAGATGGGTCTTGAGGCCCATTGTTCTCTATAATTATACCTATAATTACAATAAGGATCCCCCCCAAAAAAGGGTATAGGTAATTATCCTAGGGCTCCTATCTGCAGAATCCTCGTCGCGTTGCCACCATGGGATCACAGGTAGCACGCCAGCAGCTGGCAGCCATGGGCCCCGTCTCGGATGACGAGAAAATCTTTGGTGCCTTGATGATGTGTGTCCCGGCTAATCTCATGATCCGTGAAACGCATGAGAGATTTTACCCATTCGTTTCTAGTGAAGAGAAGCAGGGCAAGCTGGTAGCCTCGGTCTGGAGGCATGGTGTGCCTATGGGCAACCACATCCATTCTTCACATTCCGCCCGTGGTTACAGCGCTGTGCGGCTTCGCGGGCCTTCTTCTTACCGGTGTTCTAACCTGGGAGGACAGACCGACGGTGCAGCCCTGGGGTCCCGTAGATTTCTTTCGCTCATCCCACTCGAGACCGTCTGATGGGTCATTGCTTGTGGCAGTTCGGAATTTTGGATTTGTACCGGCCACGGACTAACCCCAGTCTGTGTTCTAGTGGCATTGGCATTGAGGACGCCCCATAAAAAGTGCACGCACTAATCGTTGGTCTTCCGAAGCCTAAGGCCTAAGCCGGCCTAAGCCGACTTTTCCGTTCGTCAGACGAGTCGTTTGGCAGGACTGTGCAAGCAACAAGGCAGCATGGAGCACCTTCATCTCCTTTGCAACATTGGTTGGCCGGAGCGCCAGCTGACATAACATGGTGCTGCAAAGCCGGAAATGAGCAGTGCCTCAAGGTCTTGCAGAGATGTTGAAAGCTTTGGGAATTGTGGAGTGCGCCCCTTTTTCCAGCCTCCATGTGGATTGGCAGGACGATTGAATGAAGTGATTTCAGGTGGTCATCTTCTGTCGTGACGTCGCACATAACTGCCGCAGGGCTGACTCAGGCAGGGTCCAGTGTCCAGTCATTTTCCGCCAAGCTTTACGAGACGAAGCTGACTTGAAGGTGAATGCCTTTCTCATTATCGTCGGAGCCTACTGGGCCGTGCACTATCTTTTCGCCTCCCAGGTGCGTGAGTTGCCAGTTTCCGTGGACGCTTCATTCGGGAGTCTAAGCCAGTGGGACGCTGCTCCACCGTTTTGGAGGCAGTGTTTCTGTGCTGGCTGTTCACGCAGGTGGCACATGTATCTGCTCTTTTCCAACCTTTTCTCGTCATGTTGGCTGGAGACTTGGTGGGAGCTTCATGAGGACTCAGGGAGTGAATCAGAATCGGCATGAGAAGCTGAGCCTTAAACCCAAAACCTTCAACTCCTAAACCCAAAAGCCTCAAAAGCCTCAACTCCAAAACCCTAAACCTCCTAAACTCTGAGGTTCAGACTGGAACTCCGCCAGATGCGGCTTTCTTTGCTCTGGCCTTTGCCTCCAATCTCTTCGCGACATTGACGCCCTATGCCTGATGCCGAGAATGCCCAGCTTTCTTGGGACCATGTCCCGGGTTTAGGGTGGGGCTTTACTTGAAGGATCATGGGACTTGGTGAGTAGGGTCATAAGTACATTCATTAGGGTTATAAGTAATTATAACTGTAGTTACTTTACTTACAACCCTACTTACTAAGTCCCATGATCCTTTAAGTGGGGATTCAGGGTCCAGGGTTTTGCGGCTGATGGGAAACCCTTACCCCTAAACTCCGGCTGGAGGCTTCTGCGCAATCTGCGGTGATTTTCGCTGGTCAATACATCCAGGCGAACGAGTGGTACAAGGTGCGTCAAACCTTGATTTGTTGCATCAGGTGTTCCCGAAAACCCTCTCTCTCTCTCTCTCGCTCTCTTCCGTCTCTGTATCTGCCTCACCCTCTCGCTCTCTCTCCCTCCCTCTCTCTCTTTCGCTCTCTCTCTCTCTCTCTCTCTGCCTGCCTGCCTGCAGTGTTGACACAATCATTTCAGGCCGGATTGGTTTACATGGTGGCCTACTATCTTCAGTGGTTGACTGTTGGCCGGACTCTGAGACCGACCCCCTTCATCTTCGCACCCATTAGTTTACGTGGCAGGTGCGGTGTGGTGGCGGATCATCGGCCTGCTGTGAGTGGCGACCGAGGAAGATGTTCCATCGATAGGTAGCTTGGGCAACCATGCCTCAGCCAAAGACCTCCCAAAGAGGTGATCTATCGAGCTAAAAGAACATTGATCGAAGACTAGGTTGATATCCTGCTGGCACAGCTGAGAGAGCAGCCAAGTGATCCTACTTGTCCCTGCTTGTTGTGAGTGTTGGCAACACGGTCATGACGCGGGGGAGGTGTGAAAGAACTGGCAGGTCGAACTCCGTAGACCTCATGTGCTTTGCTGATCAACTTGGTGTCCCGTCCGCCTAGCCTGTTTGAAGTACAGTGTGACTGCAGATTTCTCTCTTTGAAAATCCGTGCTTGTTGAGCAGGCGCCTCTTTGAATTTGCGCAGCTCTGGGTTGCCAACCAGCAGGACCAGCTTTCAGCTGCTCAGCAATTTCTCGGAGGTGTCTGTCTGCCAGAGTGTCTGTGTGCGCTTGAATGGCTGCGCGTGCATGCGTGTGTCTGTGTTTTCCTGCACACGTTTGGCACTTGTGACTGGCGGAGTCTCAAGCGTCACAGCTGGCGCAAGGAACAGCTTGGAATGGATTATGACAGGTTGCTGACGTTGCTGGTTCATGTCACAAGACCCCGGAGATGCGAGACAGTCCCAGCTTCGTAAGAAGTATCACTGCGCCTCTTCTGTAAAACGCAACCAAGGACAGTCCAAGGAGAGGCTCAGGTTCCTGAGCCCTAAACCCAAACCCCTATATACCCTGAAGCTGCGGTTGATGTTGCAATGGCTTTCTGCTCCGGCCATGGCCATCAAGCTGGCTTCTCCAGCGGCTTCGACAGAGGTAGGCACGAGCCTCTGGTACGACTCCATAGAGATAGCAGGCTGCCCCCTTGCCGAGCCTGAAGTCAGGAAGTTGGTGCACTTCGGGATTCTCCTGAATGGGCCACCAGATTTCGGCTCTGTCCAGGCCCGCAGACGTGTGGCTTGGGCTGAGACGGCACTGCCATGATCGCAAGGTGCACATGTGGCCCACCAATTCCCGGCGAGTTTGACTATACAGGCTATCCGAGGCCCCTACCAATTCCGGACCAGTTCACTGCGAGCTGTGCGGCGTAAAAATGGTTTCTCGTGAGGCATGATAGTGGGGACCACAGATCTGCGCCTTCGCGGCCGTCCAGCCAGAAGGTGACCGACGAGGACGTCTGCCCCTGAGGACCAACTTCTCAGACTGTCCGAGTGGCCGGGCTGTCACAGGCTCACCCGATGCGCTCAACCCTAAACCACATCCAGGTCTTGCTTGCAAGACGGCAGCCACGTGCAAAGACACACAGTGACGCCGTCTTCCTCGCTGCTGCACTTCGCGTGGCCCCGAGTCGCTCATGCATAATCCTGCATATGTTGCTTCAGTGCAGCCAGGAATTGACACGCCTCACGACTAACCCAGTTTGCAGCTCTCCCTACTGTTGCTATTACTGCATAGATAGTTCTATGAAGGAGACAGCGCTCACACTGCTCCGATGCCGTGGCTGTAAGGTGCAAACTGCCTCTTTCGGCAAGTCGACAACGATGCGATCAAGCAACTCGTGGACTGCCCCACTGCCCACAAACGTCGAACATGCAAGCTTCCTTGCCAGTGTCTCGAAGACACAGGACGGGCTCGAGTACCACGAAGTCTACGCTGGTGATCGAGTCATCACCGAGGGATCCGTGGGCTCGCACCTCCCCTTAAATATCTTGCCAATGACACTTCGTCTCAGAGTTCTCCAGATTAAGGCGCTTCTACCTTGCGCATGGCGTCGGGCTGGAAACAGTGCTTCGCGGAGTGACCGCTGGTCGCTCAGAGCACAAGCAGTGCTTCACCCCTTTAGGCCCTAAACTTTCCTAAACCCTGAAGCACCAGGTCAGCAGCATGCCTGCCGGACAAACCTTCGGCGAGCTTTCGCTACTGCACAAGCGGCGGCCTCAGTTTGATGCCTTCTGTGCCTGTATGGCGAGTAAAGGATAGTAAAGGCAAGAGTGGTGTTAATGATGATGGTGGTGGTGATGCTGATGGTGATTCTGATGAGCCCGCGCTTCGGATGTGGCCCGGACGGGCAGAGAACTTGGTATGCACGCTTGTGTTCGGATTGTTCGGGGACTCGTCGCAAATCTCGACCCACTACGGGCATTATGAAATCAGAGCTGAATCATGAAGGTGCCCTCACACATGCTCTGTGGTCGCCACCCGACGGGTTGGCGTTTGGGCAGCGGCCAGCGACAAATTTCGGCAGGCATTTGCACGGCCTGTGGTTTAATGTTCAGTTCCAGTCGCTGAACGCATGCAGTGAAGATCAGCAGTAGCCAGTTGCGCAGGCGATCCTGTCAGCCGTGAAGCGGCAGGCCCATCCTTTACACCCGTGTCTACATGATGGGATGCAGACGCGAATGAACGAATAAACTAGACGCACTTCTCATGTGCCGAGGTTTCAGAAGTGAGGGCCTTTCTGGAAGAGGCGAGCTTCTTTGCCGTTGTGCTGGAAGTTGTCTGCTCTGAACCGGGAACGGCAACAACGCGCACTGTTTCAGGTGCCCCTTCTGCAGAATCTGTCCGCTCGGGAGTTGGATTGCGTGTCCGACATGCCATGACCTCAGAAAGGTGTTTTGTTGCCTCAGTGGCCGCTTGGGTTCTCTGACAAGGTCCTATGTCAGATCCTATGCACCTGGCGACAAGCCCCTCCAAAGTGGTGTAGAGTACGGTGCTTATACGCAGGAGCATGCATTAGCAGCGTTGTTAGCTTTGCACACACCTGGCGCCACAAGGCTGACCCACGCTTTCTTTGTAATGTCGGGCCAGCTGAAATCCTGGAACTCGCCCGGCAAGGAGGACAGGGTCGTCCCCAGAGAGCCCAATGCCCCTTAATTAAGCAATATACCTTAAATTATAAGGGGCTTAATATTATGATTTAAGCTATATTCCTTAATTAAGGGGTATTGGGCTCTCTGGGTCGTGCGAAGGCCAATCTCCAGAGTACGTGAGTGTGACGCGACTCAGGAGGAACTTCTGCAAACTGGCCAGTGCATCGGTCCGCCTTGATTTTGCTTTTGCACCGTGGAGGTCAAAGTTGGCTCCTTCCTTCTTTCCTGCCAGGTGAGCGTTTGCTGCTGTATGGAGATGCCTCAGCGGCCTGAACCACGGCGGTCTACTATCAGAAAGCTCCTGCAAACATGGATTGCATTCAGGCCAACCTGGAAGTCACAAAGCGATGTGATCTCGTCTTTGTGAATGTCGGCTCCGGCAAGTTTCCAGAAACACCTCTGAATTCTTATCGGGCGAGAGGAGGAGCTTCATCACCGCTTCTCTGACCCTGGATGCCAGGCACGGAAGATGCGACAGCTTCTGGGCAAGCAAGAGGTTGCCATCAAGCTGCAGCAGCCCCGACTTATGCTGCCACCTCAGTGCTGAGCGCCCCGTCTCCTCTTTACGAGGGCCTCGCAGTTGTTTTTTCTAGATCTGAGGTCGAGCTTGCGCTCATCTCCTGCACTTTCAGCTTTGGCCCCAAGCTTTCCTCCAAGAGTGACATGTGCATAGCTCTCCTGGGTTTTTGTTGAGGATTTTTTTACTTTAAAATACCATAATAAGGAGCCGTATTACTTACTAATCTTGCTATTTATGGTAACTTAAAGTTACTATAATAAAAAAGCCATATATCCCTATTACTAGTATGGTAACTTAAAGTAAATCCTTTAAGACGAACCCAGTCTCAACTGAGGAGCAGCCTCAGTCGCTCGTCGCCCAGCTGGCAAAGTCGCTGGAGCTGAGCGAGTATATGCCAGGCATCCAGCACAAAAAGCAGAAACGGTTTAGGTTTTTTGGTTTAGGGTTTAGGGTTTTAGGGTTTTAGGGTCTAGGGTTTAGGGTTCAAAAACAGAATGGGGGTTTCCGAAAATTAGGGGGTACCTTGTTTTGGGGTCCTCATGATAAGGATCCTAGTACCCAAGGGTCCCCTTTTCCGGAAACTACCCCATGAGATACCATGATATACCACGATGTACCATGATCTACTACAGGTGTCTTGGCCTTTGCTGAACAGAAAGCAGCATGACCTGAAGACGCGGAGCCCTAGCACAGGCGCGAAGATACCACCTTCCATCGGCCTCTTCGTGGTTCTTGACGGAGATGTTCAGGCCGGATTGAAGAGGGCGCTTTAAAGTGAGCGTACAGGGGTGGATTTAAAGGGAGATTACAGGAGTGCTTTAGACTTTAGAGGGAGCTTACGGGCTTAAGGGGAGCCGTTAGGCGAGGCTTGCAGGGGTCGTCGGTTCTCATTTTGCCAGTCAGATGCGAGGTTACGAGCAGCTGCAAGTGGCACACCTGGGCTTGAGCTTGTCGCAGTCTTTGAGGCCGTCTAAACCCGGCAACTATAGTAGCTAGAATAGATTCTGACGCGCTTAGCCTTGAGCGGAACCGAGCAAGCATATGCCGACAAGAAGCCAGCACGCCACATAGACCCCTCAACCCTCAACCCCGAACCCCAGACTCCTATTAGGTATTCCGACTGTAGCAGGGAGGAAAAGGGCCCTCAAAAAAAAAAAACAGAATCCTCAGCGAGGAAGGTTCGAAAGTTCGGAGCTCAGGCCGGTCAGCGCCCTTCCGCCCGGATCCTCCGAGCCGGGACCGTGGAAGTCCCGCCGGCCGCTTTTTGGACACAGGGAGGTGGGCCTGACTACTCTTATGAGTACTACTACTACTACTACTACTACTACTACTACTACTACTACTACTACTACTACTACGATCTGATTGCCTCCTAAGGGCCCCATGCGTAGACTAGGGTTTCTAGGATTGCCTCCAAAGGGCCCCTTGGGCTTTCTAGGGTTTCTACAGCTTCCATGGTTTCACCTCAGGGTTCACTCTAAACCCTAAACCCTAAACCCTAAACCCTAAACCCTAACCCGAGGCGGGTTATCGGGTTGAGGGCTTCGGCCTTGGAGGCACGGCCGATCGCCGCGTACTTGGATCGGCCTTGGCCCTGAGACGCGAAGGGAGAGAGCCAGAGACTCCAATATCCCTTAATGAAGGAATATTCCTTAAATTATAATACGATCCCTAATATGATTTAAGGAGTATATTCCTTAATTAAGGGATATTGGAGTCTCTGGGGAGCCAGAGACTGCTGTGCTTTGGCTGAGTGGAAGAGGAAGTTTCTGGTTCTTCTTCCAAGGCTCATGAATGCCATTTCGTCGCTGGTCACACCGGCTGCCGCCTTGCGGTGCTGCCAGCACTCAGGTGTGACTCCAACGGATCAGGGAACTATAGCACTACTGAGTCAGTACTAGTATGGACTCGAGTTGAGTCTGCCATCCAGGGCAGATGATGCGGCTGGCATGAAAGCGAGAGTCCTCAACGTGCTGTCGCGAGCAGCAATCTCAGCATAGAAGTACGAGGGCCGAACGGAAACCACATGATGACTTCTGAGGTATCGATTTTCAGACAGGTCCAGGAGGTGGGCGCAAGCAGAGTGCCATGCAATTGAGATTGCAGCTGTGTCTCCCCTCATATGAGGCGACGCTGGATGTGCTTTTCCAATGCGTTAAAACGCAGCTGTACCGGAACGGAGAGCAGATCGTGCAGCAAGGCCGTGCATGCAACGGTGGGTGCGTTCCCCCAAAATTTTACTACGGACACTGCAGCTGTCGCCGAAACTCTTTTTCTGCTGCCATGGAGAACAGCGTGAGGCGAGAAGGCTTCCCACTTCTACGTCATTGCCACTGGGGAGGTGTGGACCACCAGACTTGCCTTAATCTGTGCACGGCAATCGTCGCCCATCCGCTTGCGTGTTGTTCTCGAATCCGCGTCGTTAAGCTGCCCCTTTTAGAAGTGGTGTTGGTGGCACGAGGCACGACTCCTTGCTTCGATCTTGGCAGTTTTCTCTCCCTGGAGGTGGACATGGTCAAGGACGGTCATTCTGTTCGAAGGCTTGGCATCGAATGTGCGCTTATGATGGTCTGGAGTAGGGCATCCTTCTCGGCAGGCTGGTCCAGGGCGGCTGCTTTGGCGAGCGCGCCGTGCTTTTCGCGGAGCCGTGGTCCACATCTTTCACTGTGGTTCTGTGCTTAGAGCTTTTAGCCATCCGCAAGACAATGATTGATGTTGTAGCCGAAGAGCTGCATAAGGTGGCAGCAGAATGCGAAGTGTGGTTCTGGGATCGCAACACATTGCTCCAGGCCATCGAAGTCTGCTCCTTGCAGAGTCTGTCTTAGCGGCTTTGATGCAGCGGAAAAGTAGCTTGCTGCTTGCCAGGCTCTTGCAAAAGAGAGCCGAGCATCTGAGCAGCTCCGGCAGAGAGCGTCGCTCCAAGATCCGGGAGTGGGGCTGGGCACTCGGTGGAAAGCATCTCCGCTGTGATACTATTGAGTTCGCATACTTTATTATACTGGTGGGTTATATTATTATTTTATTAGAAAAAAGTATATTAAGAAGACAGTCAGATCTTGAGGCTGCAGGACTTGAAGAAGCTTGGTCAAGTCGGCACTGGAACATCTGGTACAGTCTGGCTTGCCATGGCCTCGGTGTCGTTTCGGCCACATGCGTCTTGCTGGTGATCTTGGCCTGCCTTTCCAATCACACGGCCAGGTAACGAACGTGAAGACCGATGCCAGATATGCGTTGAAAAGGGTCAAAACGGTCGATGGCAAGGCCCCTCGACAAAAAGCATAGGACCAGAATGCAGACACCGGCCAGATGACTCAGGTCCCGCAGGAAGTCCAGCGCGAGATCCAGATTCTTTCCGAAAACGACCATCCGTTTCTCATGCAAATGGCCTGTTCCCTGGAGTTTGTGTTTAGGGCTTCGCAACGGTCTACGACGACTTTGCACCGGGAAATGGGGGTCAGGTGAAGTCTATGCAGACGCACTCGCACATCTACGTCCTGGCCGAATACGTCGGAGGCGGCGAGTGGCTTTCTCAGAAAGCTTCCGTGGCAATGGGTCTTGAAGCTGTCTGTTTTCGCTGGCCACACATCGTCCATTAAGGCTTTACGCAGCAATGCGGTCAATCTCGACTGTCTTCAGCCGTCAGCAAGCCATGTCGGCTTCTCAGGTTTGCTTTACAAGAATAGAATAGCATGAATGTGAACATTTCTAAATATTCATTAATATATATATATATATATATATATATATACATACATACATGGTATAATAAAGCATAATGTATACAGTATGTATATATATATATATATATATATATACATGCTGTATATATATATATATGTGTGTGTGTGTGTAGGTGCTGTCCGTGTGTTCCAGGTTCTGTGTGGGATCGCTGCTGTTGATGCTGGAAGCGCTCCATGAGCGGAACGTGGTCTATCGCGATCTGAAGCCGGAGAACATCATGCTGGATGCCGAGGCCAACTACTAAGCATATTGAGGAAAAATTGTTTTCCCCAATATGTTTAGTCTTTTTCAAAGGTTTCATCCGGATTACGCAGTGTTCGCGTTCAGGGCTACCTGAAGCTGGTAGACTTCGGCACTGCCAAGAAGCTGGAAGCCAAATGCGGCAGAACGTTCACTTTGGTCGGCAGCGCCCCAAGATTCTGTGCAAAAGGATCCTGGCTGCTTGCTGCAGGATGTTGTTGGATGTTGTGGGTTTCGTGTTGCATGGGCTCAGAAGCAACTCGTGTGGTAGGTAGGAGCTCTTGTGAGATTTTTTCCAACTAGGGCAGCTCAGTGCGTCTGATTACGCATTGACTCTAATGCTGTTCCAAAAGTGCTGTCTGGAAATACTTCAAGTGGGGCCTGGTAGGGAGGGCGAGCATCACGAGAAAGTCGCTCTTCTGCTGCGTGTGTCAGAAAACTAGTCAGCGAGTTGTTTCCCGTCATTGCTTCGAGTTGTATTGCCCGCGAGTCCACTGGAGGCACGACCCACTACATGGCTCCTGAAGTGATGCGTGGCAAGGGCTATGGTTTGGAAGTTGACGTCCTGCCCCGAGTAGTGAAGCCACCTCGTCTGGCATCTCTGTGCTTCCGCAGTGCAACCGTGCAGTCAGGTTTGGGCATTGGGAATTGTCCTCTACGAGCCTGCCCGGCCAATTTGGCTGACAGCACGGGATTGGAATCTTACCTGGACACGCCTCTCGTTGCAGGCTCCTATGTGGTCATCTTCCCTTCGGAGAGAACGCTGACAATCCGCGCGAGGTTCATCGACCCCTGCATGCAAAGCAGTCTGGCCATGATATTTTGTGGCTTTTTTCAGGTCTGCAGAGCCGTTCTGGCCGGAAGTCCGGCACTTCCTCAGCATCTTGAACCCTGCGCTCGAGTGCTCATTGCCTTCCGGCGCTCGATTTAGAGTCCAGAAACTCCACACTTCCCATCGATGACAGAGAGGGTCCCTTCGTAGGATGAGCCTTTTACTACAATGGGCTGCTTCTTAGTGACGGGATTGTGGGGTCTGCGTGAGCCCTGACCCTGAGGGTATCTAGCCGTCTTGCTCCGTCTAATTACCTATACTATTTTGGGAGTTCCTTTTTCGAAATCTAGTATAATACTTCGCCAAACCCTATACTATTTTGGGGGTTCCTTCTTAGAATTAGAGTATAACTTTTCCCAAAATCCTATTCTAATTATCAAGGGGCCTGCCAGGTCTCTCTCCTCGAGCCCCGGCCGCGGCGACGCCTTGGCTGCGGAGCAAACGGGCTTCAGGACATCAAGGCAGGAGGACTAATAATATAACAATATGATAATATGAACTATATGATGCTATATGCTAACATATACGAATATAGAATATACTAATATAACAGTATATCAATACGAGCATATACTATTTTGGGGCCCCTTATTATATTTCTAGTACAATATACCCCAAAATTTTTGAGCCACTTCCAACGAGCCTCTGCGTCGAAGCAAGGACAGCGCCTTCTTTCAAACGCATCGGGGAAGACAGCAATCCGTCCAAAGCACCGCCTTCGACGACAGTGTAGCCGGAAGCTTGGAGTGTTGGGTTTAGGGCTTAGGGTTTAGGGTTTCGGGTGGTGCACAGCAGGGTAAAGCAACAGGATCAAGGCAAAGGCAAACAGCTTCACACTTGCACCCAGCTTGGATGGAGTTGGCTGTCAGAATCAGCATCTCTGTAATTCAGGCCACTGGCAGTCACTCACTCGGCACGTTGGACTTCGCTTCGCCCGAACTTGACCATGACGACTACTTCACCATGCTTCTGAGTGGCTTCCTTGCATTTAACTGGGCCCTAGCCGCCTAGAGAATGCAAGATCTGCTACTTGGAGCATCATGGGACTTAGTAAATAATTAATTGGGGTTATAAGTATAGTTACCCTGATGCTTTAATTGGGGTTATAAGTATACTTACCCTAATGCTTCCGAGGTCGCAAGGTTGACCCTCCGCTCAAAGCAATCGTTGCCCAGGCCCCTGCTGCTTGTGCATTTGGGGGTTTCCGAAAATAGGGATACCTTGTTTTGGGGTTCTATAGTAGGGCCCCCTATTTTCGGGAAACTCCCATTTGTTAAAGGTCCATGGGACTTAGTAACTATGGTTATTAAATAAGGTACCTATACTTATAATTGGATATAACCCCAGTTGGGGTACTTATAACTTATAACTGTACTTCCTAAGTCCCATGAACCCCCAAGTAGTCCCATCCAGCAATGGCCTTGCTGTCAGGAGTCTGACAAGGAAGGCGAAGCGCTGACCGACTGTGAAGAGATCCTGTGCAATGGAGCCAATGGAAAGTCCGAGTTCGCTTCGTCATAGTCACGAGGCCATTCCTTTGTTGACCAAGGCCGTAGTACACACCATCGCTACTGTATGAGTTAAAACGTTAAAGTTTAAAGGGTAGAGAGAAGTGGCTTGTGTTCCCCCCAGGCCCGCGCGGGCAAAGCTTTCCCGGGACCCGGTGCCCGCTCTGGCGCGTTGTGTATTTTGCACGCGCATCCCATTCACAGTCACAGGATTTGCTGGAATCCGTCTCCCGAAGAGCCAGATGCATTATTATATTATAATCAAACTTCGAAACATGAACCGTGTTTTGGCCTCCAAGGCATTGAGTTGTAGGAGTACTTAGTACGTGGGCGAAGGGATTTTGGCCGCCCTCCTGAGTCCTGCGAGTGGAAGATAGGGGAAGCATATGCGCCGTGATCCTGAAATGCGCCAGGCGTCAGTACTTGGAGAATGCATTTTGGCGACGGTCCTTGAGCGCCAGTTTTGAACGTGTTTTGGCGTTGAATGCATTCCGGCTCGCGAATCCTCCCGAATCCCAGTGCTGCTTGGGGGAAAGCATGTGGCACACGCGCCGAAGTCTGGAGTCCCGCCATTCCAGTTTGCCGATTTTGCCTGTCCTTTTGAGGGAAGGCTGTCGCTGTCGTAATGGTTGTTGCGTCCTTATTACAAGAATGCCGTGTTATAACTAGGGGACCCAAAGGGACCTCAATTTCTTATAATAGGGACCTGTATATAATATGGACCTAACCCAAAGGGTCCTTTGTGCTGTTACGGGGGATACTTCCTAAGTCATAATAATAATTCCTAATATGGAATCCCTACATTCTACTATATCGGTACATTGGACCCTTTGGGGAAGGAAGGACCCGAATTTAGAGAGCTACCCATATCCTTTCACAATGCGCCTGCTCGCCTGCTCGGGCTGGAGCCCTAGAAGTCCCAAAGGACGCAAATCATTTTGGGGGAATTCCTTGTTAGAGGTATAGGACGCTATACCCTTTTTTTTGGTGGGTTCCTTATTGTAGGCGTAGTATACTACATATTTTTTGGGGGCTTCCCTTATTACAAGTTCTAGTATCCTACAAACCCAAGCCCGCTTCAACCTACAAGGTCAAAGTGCAAGCGATGTAGAATTTTGGTTAGTTGATGTTCGTTGGGCTCGCAAGAAGACAGCGCAGGATGAGGCATCCATCGACGCAAATCATACACGATCATAAAGGTGCTTTTCAAGTTATTGCTTGTACTATTATTGCCATTATTACTATTAGTATTCTCATGATTATTTTTATTAATGTTATTACCATTATTGTTGTCGTCGTGGTTGTCGTGGTCGTGGTCGTGTTTGAGGCTGTGGCTGTGGTTGTGGCGGTTGTGGTTGTTGTCGTTGTTGTCACTTGTGGTAATACTGTTTTTTCACTTACCTTTGGATAGTAGGGAATGGAGGAATGGGGTACAATTATAACTACTATTACTACCGTTCTTCCATTCCCTACTAACGAAAGGTAAGTTCAGCCAAGTCCGCTGAATGCTTGCTGGCCAGGGTTTGCCCATCGAGCCCATCGCCTCGAGCTGCCCAGCGCAAGACCCGGATCCGCGTGGTGAAGTTCGAGATCATTTGCCTGGTTCTTAGTAGGGAATGGGGGAATGGGTTATGGGGACTATTATTGGGGATTATATAGGGACTACTACAGGGATCAGATCATCTGTGAGTGAGGAGCTGACCTCACAGCTCGCACGCTGACCAACATCTCGCAGGAGGTAGTCGACAGCCTGGGCAGCAGTGGAAAAGGTCTCTCTAGGGTACACGGAGCGAACTACAGATTGCCTGGGCCAGAAGCTGTGCAGCTCGAGTTCCTGCCTTTGCTTGAATGTGTGTGACGTTCCTGTCAACCACGTCGCCAGGACCTTGAGGATTGTGCGGAAATGCTGAAGCTAGCATCGAGGCGCAATGCAACAGTGCAACACCCTGTTCTGTGAGAGGGGCAGAGGATCAGCAGCTGCAACGATCGAAGCCGCACTTTCGAACAAGCCTAAATCCGATACTGCCCTGGCTAGGACAGCTCAGTTTTGGATAGTTTAAGACCCAGCATTCATTGACATGCACAAAGCCCAAGTTCTCCCATGATTCTCATGCGCATACTAGAGAACGCCCCAAAACCCTGCTCTAAAGAGTCAGACCCCTGTAGTAGCTTCGGTGTCTCCAGAGCAGAGAAGACCAGCTCGATGCAGAATGGCGACAAGTGCCCGAGAGAGGAGGGGCTGAGCACCCTTTGCGAGACGTGGAATTTTCCGAGCGAGCTCCCTGGAGAGTGCAATGACAAACATCCCGTCCGGCAAGCAGACCTGAAGACTTGTCCGCTGACCTTGCAGCATCACCGCAAAGCCAGAAGCCAACGGCCCCATCCTTCGAACTCCAGAAGTGTTCCTGTTGTTGTTGTTGCTGTAGAGTTTTTCGGTCACTCGCTCGTCGCACGCAGCTTGGGAGATCTGCAAACTCGATTAGTGATTTGGCCTTCTTTTCGATAGGCCCTAAAGCAGTGGTAACACCGCTGCAGAGCAAAGTCGCAGATGTGATCGACTTTTGGTTGAAGCGATACTTGCTGGATCGCTGCATCGACGGAAAGTCCACACTCCACCGCTTGGGTGAGCATTCCGCAATCATGTTCAGCCTCCTCCTTGTGCTTCCTGTGCTCAGCTTCCTTGTTTGTGCCATCGTCCCGATGGAATCACCCCAATCTGGATTTTGGGTCAGTTGGAAGGTCAACTTCTTGGCCCATTCTGTTCTCAACTGTGTTATCGCAAGAGGGCAGCTCGAGTGTATGAGTCGTGCATTCGGACGTGAAGACCGCAGCCCGCATTCGCTGGATGTCCGCATAACACCACTTGCCGACTCAGTGTTTTGCCTTCTGGCACACCTAAGTTTGCCGGCGGGTTTGATGGCTACGAGTTGAGACTTGGCTAGCTTTTTGTTTTGAGGGGGGTATTCAGATCGATTGCTCTTATCATCCCCCCAGACCCTGGCCAGACGAGAAAGCAGCAGTCCACGAAGACTTTGTCTATCATGATAACCGTGTTTGAATTGAGACATGTCCCAGCAGGCAAGGGTCAGGATGCTCAAGCAGACAGAAGAGGGCACAACAAAGTCACCGCCCTAAACCCTAAGCCCTAGCTCTATAAATCCTAAGACCCGAACCCAACTTCGGATTTCGTCGCGTGAAAGGCACCGCGCGACCCTCCTGGAGCGTGCCACCATGGCCCTGATGGCGTCGAACTGGGACTCGCCTGAGGCAAGCGGCTGCTGCTTAGGCGATGTTAGGCGTTTCGGGCTTAGCGTATTTGGGGTTTTAGGGAAGGAATTTCCAGGCATTGAAGGGGGGTTGCTCGCATTTCCTACGGTGTATGTCTCAGGGTTTCCTTGTCTTGGCCCCTTCGCTCATTGACAGAGGCAGGCAGGGTTTGGCAGGCTTCTTCGGCGAGTGCGCAGTCGCAAGCGGCAAGCAATTCACGAGAGTCATGTGCTAGCATGCCGTTGGGGCTGTGCACTTCCGTCTAAAGTCTAAAGGACGGACTTCTGGGAATACGCTTCCTTGCGTGCCGTGATCTTCAAAACGGGCACAGGTTATGCTCAACAACTGCAATGTCGCGCGAACGTCTGCTGGGCGTTAAGACCGCAAGTATGTCTGAGTGTGCCATGCTGGTGGTCAGTGAGTGCATGCTGGGCTTGACACACACACACACACAGACCGAGTTTGCCAGAATACGTGCGGGTTGCAGGGCCGCACCGATAAGAGTGTATGTGCCGAGCATGCTCGGCATAGTTGTACCGAATTGTGCTGAAGAGGGCTCGATTGCAGGTGGAGCATCAATTGGCCAATTTGTCTCCTGAGCATCGGCTGGCCTTGGAGGATGCGTGGGAGATCTGGGGGGATTTTCTTCAGTTGCGCAATGATTGAGTTGTTCAGTGTCTCCACATGCTCAGGAGCGGGTGAAGCAAGCCAGGCAGCAGCGACCCTGATGAAAAAACTGTCGGGCGTGGCTCACATCTTAATTACGCGTCGCGAGATGGCCAACCATGCAAGGTGCCCAAAGGTCATTCTTCCGGACTAAGCAGGCTTACCTACCGCACCCTGGGACTTCTTCTGCCCGCCTAGGATCTTATATGTTCTTACACTCTTAAGTTTTATTCATGTGATATGAAACCAGATATTTCGGTTGTACTGTGTCTTCTACGACAGCCTGTGCAATATGTTGAGACACATGTGCTTGGTGTCCCTGGACTTGTTCAAGCTGTGCAAGTTTCCGGTCACTGACCCTGACCTGCAATGTCCGTTTGCGGCTCCAGCGTTCTGGCGTAGCCCACTACTTTCTGAAATGCTGCTGGTTGTCTATTATATATACATATATAGTACATCACAAATATATGGCTTCATATAGCATGAATATTATGTCAGAATGTGAGGACTGATAAGATCCTATTGCAGGAAAAGTCCCATGTTGTGGTTGTACCCCAAAGCTTAGCCGTGCAGAGCCCGGGGAGCTCCTCGGATGCTGTGTTGAGCCTTTTGACATGTTCTGACCTGGCAAGATTAGCCGGCGGACACCTACGAGACCACTGAACTCGATGTCGCTTAAGCCAGCCCGCATGCGATGTTTCGGTGGAGATTTCCCAGGATCACTAAATCGCGGCCCATTTCGTTGCAATGTAGATGCCACGACTGCAGCATCAGCTGGCTGCATGCGCTCTGCTCGGGTGCGGTGCTCGACTTGCGATTTTGGAAGAGCTTATTTGGATTTGGATGTGTCAAGAGTGACCCAAGGCAGTCGCGGCAGGTCCCCCAACTGCAGCATGCGTTGCCGCCTTGCCCCTAGATCCTGACTGAGCATCTTCGGCTAAACAGCTGCCCAAGGCTGCCGAGAAGTATATATATATATATATACATATATATATATACAAAACTATACACATATATATATATATATGCATATATATATATATATGTATATATATATATATATGTGCATATATATATATATATACATATATCTGTGCATATATATATATATATATATATATATATATATTTGCTTATTACCAATATGTACTACATTATCCGATTGTGTAATATGTTATATGTTACTATAGTGGTCTTTTATGTTCATATCCACATAGGGCATGTGCTGCTACAGGCTCCAACGAGATGCAGGTCGGCCTCTGCAGGTGCGCATCCGTCAAGTCCCTGTTCACGTATTGTATATTCGGCTCCATCATAGTATATTGGGTTTCATTATTATATCTTCGGCTCCAGTATAGTATATTCGGTTCCATGAAAACATATTCTACCAAGTCACCTTCTGCTCTGTTCTATTCTATTCAAGTCCATTCTTTTTTCTGCAATACGAAATGAAAAACACCATTGTATTCTGCTGTTCTGTTCTATCCTATTCTATTCAACCCGCTATGTTGTGTTATGCTACACTACACTACACTTTATCACATTATGAGTTTCATTACTTTACAGATCACCCATGCTATGGTATCAGAACGCATTTTCTCGCCTTGTCTTGTCCTCTGTGATAGTCTATCATGTCCCATTTTATTGTATTCTAGTTTGCCTTGATGCTCCCATTTCTTAGGTTTTGTGAGATGGTATCATGCTATTTAACGTTATTTTACTTTATGCTAGACCATATACCTGGCATTGCACTCGTTTGTATGTTGTTGTTGTTGTTGTTGTTGTTGTTGTTGTTGTTGTTGTTGTTGTTGTTGTTGTTGTTGTTGTTGTTGTTGTTGTATTATGTTGTACTACATGGTATCATCACATGTTATACTCATATTACTTATTACGTAGGTTCATATTAACAATAAGATGAAGTCCTATTGTATTCTATTATGCTGTATCATGTTTTACTATGTTCGATTATGTTGTATTCTATGATACTGCTGCATTATGGTCTGTTCAATTCTGCTGAAGATCCCTTAGAACCGATTGGGTTTATGTTAAACTGTATCACACCATAATGTTGTACATCTCATAACTTAAATCGTCTCTTTGTTTATTGTAGGATACATGCGCAGTATTGGTGCCTCCATGTTGCTGATCCAGGCCGTCTGGGGCGCAGTTGCTCTGCGCAGGCCTATGGTCCTGTCTAAGCAACCCGTGAGACGCTGTGCTCATCATGGACAGGCAGTGCCAAGCCGCGCAAAGGTCTCCTCTAAGGCCCATGGAGTGATTCCATACTTGCGATTGGGTTTCGCCTGCCCAGTTGAGGTTGCAGCCTATACTACGGCACCATGCAGAACCAGCATGACCGTCAGGACACGGCGCATCCGACTCGCCTGACTCGTCTGATACTTCCGTGTTCTGCTGTCATCTGAGCCATTGCGTGCATGCATGTCTGTCTGACTCAAGCACTGCGAACTGCACATTCTGTCTAGCTTGGTCGACCGGGGCCAAATGGGCAGATGGCAGCCCAGCCGAGAGACGCGCGGCACAGCGGCTTGGCACGACACGGCTCGGCACAACTGGAGGGCTACCATTAGTATCTATTATCTGTACAGATGTTATGTATGATAGCAAGTGTACAATAAAAGTGTGAGTGTATATGTTGTTTATATATAAATATATAGACGTGCTATATATAGTTAATATATGACACACACATATATATATATACACACATATTTGTCTGTTCCTCAAGCAGGTCGTGCAAAGATGTCAGAACGTGCAGGCCGGCGCTCGGGCTTCGCAGGGGGACTTCTCTCAGTTAGCAGGTTCCTGGTGTTGGGGTAAGCTTAGGGTTTTTAGGGTTTAGGGTGGTAGCGATTATGGGGTTTTGGGGTTTTGGGCTTTGAGATTTGTAATGGTGTTTCGGGTTTGAGTTTAAAGTTTAGGGAGTTTAGGGTTCAGGGGTTTTGGGTTTAGGTTCATCTCCCTGCGTCGGAGGAGAACATGCTGCGAAATCTCGAAGAGATGCGTCCCGGACTCGGATCTTGAGCTCGGACTTAAAGGGGGTTTAGGGTTTTAGGGTTTTAGTAGGGTTTCAGGGCTTTAGGGGTTTAGGGATTTAGGGTTTAGGGCTTAGGGTCCCTCTCATCTGCCGCTGAAAAGCACCGAGGCGCATACCGCCAGGGCATTGATGAGGCTGGCTTAGCGTGCTTTCGAGGGGCCCTAAACCCTAAGCCCTAAAATCCTAAAAAAAAAAAAAGCCCTAAAATCCTAAACCCTGAACCCTAGACCCTAAAACCCTAAACCCTAAACCGGGTGTACGGAGTTTAGGGCTTAGCTGGTCTCAGGTCGTCGAAAGAAGAAAGACCCAAGCCCGGCGCTTCATGGAAGAGTTCAAGTGCTCCGGCAAGAAGGGTTTCCGCAAATTACGGGTACCTTAGTTTAGGTCCTTCTAATAAGGATCTTGCTATTTAGGGTGCCATATTGGGGTCCCCTATTTTTGGAAACTCCCAGAAGAGCAGCGATACGAGACTAGAACGGGATGCATGGTGATACAGTGATACAGGTGATGAAGCTCTGGGAGGGATGTTTGTTTCTATTCTCGTTCTAGTATAATATACCCCCCAAACCCTATTCTAATTATTAAGGCCCCTATATTTCCAGTGAGTCGTCTGAAAACTCAGCCCAACAAAGGCCGAATCCTGACACCATTGCACTCAGCGAGCTCAAGCCAGTCCGGCCCTTGTGTGAGCCGCCATAACTGGGACGAGCGGGATCATGGCGCATCATGACCATGTGATGCCTGCTTCTGTGGCTTTTTGAGTCGCGCCCATGATTTGTTGGTTTTATCAAGTCGTTGCCAGTCCTGTGATTCGTATTGGTGTGAAAAAACACCAGCTGGAGGCCCGGCATTTGGACCCTGCCCGGCTCTCACCGAGACACTTCGCAGATGACAGAAGGCCCTAAACCCTAAACTTCTTAGGTGCAACCTCGGCCAAAGGAGTTTCAGAGCATGAAGGACGGTTCGGTTGCTGCTTTGTGTGGGAGTTTCCGGGACGATCACAGCGCCCGGCAGGATCGTATTTCGGCTATGGAGGACAATGCAGAGAGCAACAATGAGGCCTTCTGTGCCCACTCCTGCAAACTCCGCACGGCAGACTCCGTAAACCCTGCTTGGAGCTGAGGCCCTAGGTGATCACAGGAAGGTGCTAGACTGCATCCTGGCAGTGAGACAGGCGTGGGGGGGAGGGCGGGGTTGTGCTGGCGTTCTTGCCGGTGTTTTGGAAAATATTATTACTCTTACTCTTAATATAATAAGGAGCCCCCAAAATGGTATAGGTACTTAACCCTACTATAGATCCTGTAAAGGAACCCTCTCATTATTAAGGCCCTATAATACCCCCCCATAATACCCCTTTCAGTGACCCTAATAGGACACTTCTTAAGAAGACTTTTAAGAAAGGCCCCTATATTACCCTTTAGAAGGACCCGTATAATTCTTAAGGCCCCTATGTTATAGAATCCTACTATAGATCCCTTAAGGGATTCCTTTAAAGGAACCCAATAATTCCAAAGGCGCCTATGTGAGAGAATCCTACTCCAGTTCCCATCCCTTTAAAGGAACCCCACAATTACTAAGGCCCCTATATTATGCCTATACTTCTTAGGGCCCTATGTTAGGAAGCTGCCAGGCAGCTGAGCAGTCGAGGGGCCTGCAGAAGGTCTCGGGCAGCGAGGCGATCATCTCCTTGCTCACGGGTTCAACTGCTGTCTGTTTTTGTATATAGGTATAATACAATGTATCATATTACATACTATATATTATACATTATATGTTACATGTTATATATATATAGTATATCTATGTTAATTGCATGTTGCATATATATATATATAGTATATCATATATTATACATTGTCAGTTGAGCTCCGTTTCCCGGGATCTGCCGGCAGGCATTAAAGAATGCAGCAAACCAGGTTGTGGAGGAGGCAGCGTGCTTACAAAATCCAGGGCCGACTCCGGTGGCTACTCATCCTGCCAAGGAAGTCGAGCCAGAAGGCATTGGTCTCAACGAGAAATGCCGCCACTCGACAGGAACTGGGCTGTAGCGGCAAAACAATGCCTTGCTACTGCCTCGGAGTGTCTTTGAATCCAGGTGAGATCCAGCGGAACTCTCGCTGGATGGGTGCTCCCAGCTTGAATTGCCAAGCCCTTCCTCCAAACCGCACAGCAAAGTTATGTTATAGGGTAAGTGTTAAAGAATTTTGAGGAAAAAGTGTTCGGAACTTTTACCTATAGTAAGCCCGGTGATTCCTGTCAGGTACGGCCATGCAGAAGGCCGCGGTGTCCAAGGCCAGGGTCGATGATGCCAAGGACCGACGGGTTTGGCAAGTTGCATCCTTGGCTTTCAGGGCGTGGCATTTAGTGTTTGGGGTGGGCTTTGGGTCCTTCAGGGCCCCGAAGGGTTTGCAATCATCCGACTGCATTGCAGGACAAGCGTCGCCAGCAAGATATGGACCTCAGGTGCATCTCCCTCTCTCTCTCTCTCTGTCTCTCTCTCTCTCTCTGTCTCTCTCTCTCTCTCTCTCTCTCTCTCCATCTCTCTCTCGGCTGCAAATTCGGAAACATGGGGTTTGTGGGGCCAAGTTGAACTCGAGCGCAGACTCCTCTAGAATTCATTGAAAGCACAACCTACAACGCGAAGTCCGTTGGTCTCTTGTCCATGCTCTTCCTAGGACTATAGCTAAACCCCCAAAAGTACGTAAAATAATGGCCCAGCACCCATAAAAGGCGACTATTCTACATGCTTTTCGGGTCCAGGTAGTGGAACCCCGCATCTTGTTGTTACCCCCTAGTGCCAGCCGTCGCAGCTGCAGGGCGGAAGCGGAATCTGGGAGCCAAGCGGCAACGGAGGATGCCTCCCTGAGGCTGAGCCCTGAACCCTAATCTAGCCGAAACCCTAAACTCCCTAAATACCCTAAACCCCTAAAGCCTTAAACCCGAAATAGCCTAAACCCTGAATACCCTAAACCCTAAACATACCCTAAACCCTAAAGACCCGGGTCGGGCGAGTTTCTGCAAAATGTCCCCGGAGCTGCGCAGACGTACCTTGGGTTAGTAAGGAATGGAAGAATGGTAGTAATGGTAGTTTTCATTGTACCCCATTCCTCCATTCCCTACTAACCAAAAACCAAAGGTAAAGATCCCTCTAAAGGAACCCTAAACCCCTATAGATCCCTTTTAAGGAACCCTAACCCCTAAAGATCCCTTTAAAGGACCCCTAAACCCCTATAGATCCCTTTAAAAGGAACCCTAAACCCCTATAGATCCCTACAAACCAAAGGTAAGCAGATCCTGCTAGGCCTCAGTCTGCGGGCATCTCCAAGCCCGGGATGGCGCAGCTGGGAGATCCGAAGAGGCCCATCTTTGGGGCTTCGATGGGTTTAGGGTATAGTGTGGTTTAGGGTACAGGGTTTAGGGTATAATATGGTTTGGGGTATAGAGTTTAGGGTATATGGTTTAGGGCTTAGTGTGCCTTCCGAGAAGCTTCTTCTTGCAAGGGGCGGCCATCGACCAATATCTGCTTCAACCACCTGGCTCCTCGGCCGCTTGTAGTCTAACCTGTGGTTAGTAGGGAATGGAAGAATGGTAGTAATAGGGTTTAGGGTTTAGTAGTAACAGTAGTTATAATTGTACCCCATTTCTCCATTCCCTACTAACCAAAGGTGAGTAGTTGGTATATGCAAGACCTGCACTGAGCTTCGCACCTTTTTGAAGGCCATCCCGTCCGGCCTCCTCTATGTCGCAGGGCGCCCAAGACAAGAGGGCCTTTGCTCCTGGCGCCTAGTGCCGAAGCAGAGAAGTCGCACTGCTTCCAAGGCGACCCAAGTCAGCGCTGTCGCAAGGAGCGTCAGAGCTGGGCAGGGTTCTGACAGTGCAAAGTTGCAAGTTGCAAGCTATGGCACGCAGTGCGAGTGTCGAGAAACTTAGCTTCCAGTCTTGGATAGTACTAGAATGTAGTAGACTTCGCACGACCACCTTCCACGACACGGTTTGGGTTTCGGTGCCGATCAATTTCATGTGCGCTCCGGTTTCTTCGTTCCCGACGGATGTCACAGAAAGAGGTTCTTTAGCAGCAAGGCCTATATTGCAATTCAATACCTTTAAACTTAAAACCTGCAGCCCAAACCTGAGCCCAATCTCCGTGACAACTAGACCGCAAACCGTTTCGGCCGTGCTGTACTATCTTTCTTCACTGCCTGATGCACCCCCAAGCCCCCGAACTTCTCCACAGCAGACAGGAACAAGCAGGAGAAGCTCCAGGCCGGCACAGTCAGTGCATGCGCAGTTCATTGTTGTAGTTATATAATATTATATAAAATATTATGGGTAGGTATTATATGTAGAGGTAGTTACACATATAATAGGGTGTGTCATCGGTGTTGCGCTGTAGCGCCGGCTTGTCTAGGAGGTACCTGCAGTGTTCAGGCCACCATCGGTCAACTCCCTGACAGCTCGCTTCAAGAACTTGCAAGAGCACTCTGGCCGCACTCGTCCTTCAGATTCAAGAGTGCCCTAAACCCTAAACCCTAAGCCCTAAACCCTAAGCCCTATCCTGAAGTAGTCAGTGAAGTAGTCCCGAACCCTGAAGCCTTTATCTGACTATGGGTTAGTTGAGCTGCGATCTCAGGACGGTGGAGCGAAATCAGGAGACCCTCAAGCTCTGCGCTTAGACCCGTCAGACCTTGCAGATCTCAAGTTTCAAACTACGAGGTCTCATCGGCACGGGCTCGAAATGGTCGTAAAATCGCGCCAGGCCATGGGTTGCTTCCTTCTAACTGCCTCATGGGGGAGTTTCCGAAAATAGGGGACCTTAATATAGTACCCTAAATAGTAGGATCTTATTATAAGGACCCCAAATGCCAAAATAAGGGACCCCCTAATTTTCGGAAACTCCCACATCGAAGTTGCAGAACAGGACCGCGTTCAGCGCCTGGCAGATGAGCTTCTGAGCAGCATCGCGGCTGCAAGTTCTACCGTGGTCTCAGTGACTTGAAGCGCATTTTGAATCCTTCTCCTGCAGAGGCATCAAGACGATGTATGAGCAAAGGGAGGCGGAGAGAAACAAGTAGTCCCGTGGTGGAGATCTCTGTGACAATTTTTTCCTGCAGATGTTTCCAATGAGTGAGCGGCGTGCCGGGACGCTGCTGCTGCTGAGCTGCTGTCGCTGTTGTGCAGCTGGGGTTGTTGTTGTTGCTGCTTTTTGCTGTTGCTGCTCCTGTCACCGTTGCTGCTGCTACTAGTTCCTCCTCTTCGTCCCCTTCTTTTCTGTCGTTACTGTTGTTGTTGCTGCTGCTACGGTGGTTGCCGCCCGTGCCAACGGCACTGCCGTCAGCGATCAGAATCCGCTCGCTGAGCCTTTCAATCAATTCAACAGCTTACTATCATTGTTGTCGTCGTTGTTGTTTTAATAATAACTATCAGTTGCTGCTGCTGTTGGTGTTGCTGCTGCTGTTGCTGTTGCTGTAGTAGTTGTTGTTGTTGCTGCTGCTGTTGCTGTTGTTGCTGTTGTTCCGTGGTGGTGCTGGTGCTAGTGCTGGTGGTGGTGCACGGTTCGAGGATGACATCGGTCCTGATGATCATGACGGCGCTCATGTCGGGACGAGACTCATTGTAATCATGACCTTTGCACCTGTGCATTGACACTGTATTTTTCAAGACTTACTGCGTTCTCCCCCAATGCACGTCTTCTGCTGTAGATAATTCGGAAGCACTTCCATTCTGTCCACGCTTCCAAGAGGAGAGCGGTTGCAGAACAAATGCAGGGGACTCGACCTAGGCCCACATTATATGAAATATTTGTCAGTCAATACGGAATATCTTCTTGCGATTGCGTCTTCCCTGCTGTCGGAGGTTAATGTACAAATTAGCTACATGTGGCTGTACCGTGAGCTGCACAATGCTCCGGCAATCCCCAGCAGCTGACAGCAGTTCACCTGCGGCACGTGGCACTTCCGACATGCGAAGATCGCGGGAGGAAAGAAGTTGCCGAGAGCTTGAAGCCACTGAAACCATTGTTATCTGCCCTCACATAAACCCTAAAGCCTAAATCCCAAAATCCCTAAACCCTAAAACCCTAGACCCTAAACCGTAAACATAATGAAGGGACTCAAAGCATTCTGATGCTACCGTAGTGCCTGCTAGTGTGGAAAAGCGCCAATCAAGGACCCAGACCAAAGGTGACGAGCTTTACAGCATCTCAAAGTCTGTGCCCGTAACACCGTCGAGGTCTTGGACCACCACCACAGGGTTTGTGGTTTAGGGCTTAAAGGGAACTCCAGAAAGTTGGAATATGGATTAATGGTAGGATCCCCTATAATTTACTTTAAAGGGGTTACGATAATGATATTCCAACTTTCTGGCTTCTACTGAGTAAAAGCCAGAAAGTTGGAATATGATTATCCTAAACCCTTCTATGGTAAATTATAGGGGATCCTACCATTAATCCATATTCCAACTTTCTGGAGTTCCCTTTAGGGCTCAGGGCGTCATGTTCTTTGACTGAGGCCTGCTCCGAATGCGTGGACGAAGCATTCGGCGGTCTTGTCAGGATCGGGGACCGTGGCGCCCTTACGCAAGACTGCTGAACTTCGGCTACCACATGGGAGTTTCCGAAAATAGGGGACCCAAATATAGTACTCTAAAATGTAGGATCCTTATTACAAGGACCCCCAAATTAGGTACCCCTAATTTTCGGAAACTCCCACATGTCCGGATGCTGTCTTAGCTTGTCTTGTCTTAGCGTGTACCATCTCATCTCATCTCATCTCATTTGTCATTGTACTACATCATACCATGCTATCTCGCCTTATGTGGTGTCATACCGTATCATAGCAGCCTCGCTATCATTGATGCACAAGAGCAGGTTCTCACAGCTCGGGGGCGGCGCGCGGTTTCCCCCAGCAGCAAGCAGGAAGAGGCCGACTGGAGCGAACATAGCCGTTTAGGGTTTAGGGCTTAACGGTTTGGGTTTTGAGGGGTTCCGGCTTTAAGGTTTCGGGTTTTAGTGTTTGAGCTAACGGTTCTTAGGCTTAAAGAGTTTAGTGTTTAGGGTGCTTTGCTGTTCGGATGCGACCTGAGATCAGGCGCGCTCTTTCCAAGAAGATCTGCGGAGACTCGAGGCCGCGGGCCCGCGTTTCTTGACGAGCCATGCCCACTTAATCCCTAAACCCCAAACCCTAAGTCCCTGAACCCTAGGCCCCTGAACCCTAAGCCCCTGAACTCTAGATCCCCTGCACTCCTAAACCCATAAACCGTAAACCGCTTTTCGGCGAAGCGCTGCGACTCGCTGCCGCTACCTTTGGTTAGTAGGGAATGGAGGAACGGGGTACAATTTATAACTACTGGTACTACCATATTACTACCATATGACTATCATACTACTACCATAATATAACTATGATATTACTAGCATTATAACTACTATTACTACCATTCTTCCATTTCCTGCTAACCAAAGGGAAGTCTTTGGAACCTGACGTGAACATGGGAGTTTACGAGAAGTAGGGCTACCTTATTTTGGAGGTCCTTATAATAAGGATCCTACTAGTTAGGGTACTATACTACCTTAAACTACCAAACCCTACTTTTTTGTAGGCTCTTATTATACACCCCAATATGGAAAATATAGGGGCCCTACAAAAAAAGAAGATTTTGGGAGGTTAAGGTAGGTAAGTGCCAGGAGCGGTTGGCGTCAGCTGAGCGAGAACGGGACTGGGCAATGTCTGCCCTGAGGCGGGCTTCTGGGTTTAGGGGTTTTTGGTTCCAGGGGTTCTGGGTTCAGCGCTGCGGTTTAGGGCTTCTGGTTTCAAAGGGTTCTGGGTTTTTAGTCCGGGCGCATGTCGGGACCTTTTTTGTACTATATGGGCGGTTGTCAATATTCGGGTCCCGTTTTGAGTCCGTATTATAGTACGGCACCTATTATTTGGGGTACCCAAAAAGGGACCATCTACCTAAACCCCCAAAAGTACGTAAAACAATGGCCCCACGCCCATAAAAGGCTATTATTCTACATACTTTTAGGGTCCAGGTAAACGCTATGGTGGTAGATAATATGACATGATACCGTTATGACTTATAACCTATTTTAATATGATATGGTATGACATGATATGACAGAATATGGGCCCGCGGCAGGAAGAGATCCCATTTGGGCATGTCGCTCATGCCACAACAGTCCAAGCCAGCTCTCATAAACGCTTCGGCTCAGCTGCAGCTTTCCCCTGCGATCTACGATGTTGCCAGGCAGAGCGAGTACGAGCTGCAGCAGGTAATTGCCAAGCACCCGCATGAGGTGCCAGCAAGCCCATTTCGGTTCGGTCTCCTTGAGAAATGCCTCTGGCTTCAAGGCAAGCGGCCCAAACGTGAGCGACGTCCGCTTGAATCACTACAGAGTGACCTTGCTGCAGTCTATCCGACTATCCCCGCGGCCATCATCCAGAGAGCCCCGGACCGCCCAATCGCCAGGTACTTCTGGAACTTCTGAACCTGCGCTGTAGGCCTTCCCTTGCAACTGTGCAAGTGAATTTCACTTCCCTGCTTCAACGACTGACATGGGAAAGGCTGCTGGAGCAATGGCTGGAAGAAGAGGTCCAAGATGCAACAATCAGTTCCGATGAGACCAGTGATCCACAGGCGGTGATCGCCGCTTCACAAGAAGACCGGCACTCCGAAATCTTGCAGCAGATGGAACAGCAGGCGCTTTGTAGCCGCTTCAGCCGCTTCAGCTGCGCAGAAGCCTTGGTTTTCACAGCAGCTTTTCAGGTGAGAGAATTGGCAGCGGAGGTTGTCGAGCAGCAGATATGCTACAAGGCCTGCATCTGATGGTTACCAAGGTGCAGTCGATTTCGGAAGTCACCGTTCGACCGAAATGGAAGGAGCAGATCGACGCCATGCAAAAGCAGCACTGTGAGGATTACACGGTGTGGTCGGAAGAGCTGATCCGCGAACGAAACGAGGCTGCTGCTTCATGCTGCTTTGACTCGGCCCAGCATGGAATATCTGACTCAGCGGAGCTTGACACACAGGCCTGCAAGGAAATCGCTGCTTTGCAGGAGGCTCCTGCTCATCTTTGCCGATCCTGCAACCCAGATGGTGCATGCAAAGACATGATGACCACTTCGCGTCGTAAAGCTCGTGAGCTTGTTTTCCTTTTCCTTTCCTTCTGTGAAGGACCTCAGAAGCCAAGAGCAGCTCTGGCACGAGGAGCTTGGACGTTGGGTGTCACTTGCAGTTATTTTTAGATATTCTTTTTGTTTTCGTCAATCCTTATCATTATCATAATTACTATTTTTACGATTATTCTTCCTATTATTAGTATTATTGTTATCAGGGCCCGAATTGCCTCACCGGCGAGGCTGGTAGGCAGATCGAGGTGCTCCAGTACCCGAAACATCGCCCAGCATGGGCAACGGGGAGGGCAATGACATTCGAAAGAAGTCGACGCTTCACTTGGTGCTGCGAATGCGTGTTGGTATCCAGCTGAAGGTTTGGCCATGGCTTTCGCATGCGGTGTGGGCTCCCTGCTTTTCAAGGTGGTTTACAGGGAGAGGGAGGGTGGAGGGCGAGCTTAAGTTCCTCGTGGTTCGCCTCATCGCCTCCTTGAGTGCAAACTGCTGACAAAAACGTTTGCTTGTGAACTCACTAGTTTGTGTATGTTTGTGTGTGTGTGTGTGTTAGAGGCCTTGCGAAGAAGAACGGTTGTTATCATTGGCATTACTAATCATTACTATGATTTTTAATTTTAACGCTGCACCTCCCGCCTCGGCTTGCCGGAGACTGGCACGGTGACAGAATGTGAAAGAAGTGGGAGGGATGGGGGCAAGGGACGCAGGGCAGCGCAGGGTGCAAGGGTGGGGGCGCGGGAGCGGTGTCAGGGGGGGAAAACAGCAGGAAAAGGGGGGGGCCGTTAGAGGGCAAAAAAATCAGGTATTTTCAGGGGGGGGGGAGGGGGGGGTGGTATAAATGAACGCAAAAAACGGGTGTCTCCAAACTTTCGGACTACAGGCTTAGGTGGAGGGTACCTCAGTTACAAGACGCCTGGGCCTGCGGCCTCAGCGGAGTAGTAGTTACTATTCTGATTATTATTATCATACTAATCAGAACTATGATTTTAATTCGTAGTTACTACTCTGATTGTTACTCTTATCACCATCACCATCATCATCATCATCATCAGTTTGAGCCAGGAGTGGCGAAGGATGCAGCAGTCTGCTCTGGCGCAGGGTGTCCAGGTGCCGAATCCTCCAGGCTCTGCTCCCGGCATCCTTCTCACGAAGTGTGGGAGTTTCCGAACTCTAACGAACACTTTCAAAATGCAGTGTCCTTCATCCGTTTTAAAAGGGTTTTCGGAGTGCTTCAGATTTTTTGATGCAGCGGCTGGCCTACGTGTGTTCGCTGAGTTGTGACGATCTGTCGCAGGTTTTCTGGAGCTGAAGGCCGGGTGTCTTCTCTTAAACGATCAGGGGACTTGGTAGCTAGGGCTATAAGTTATGAGTATCCTCATTTGGGTTATAAGTGACCTTTCTTCAAAACCCCCAGTTGCTAAGTCCCGTGATCCTTTGCGTACTGCTGCCCTGCACGCTCCTGTGCTGCTTTCGACTGCCGGAGGAAACCGGCTGCACCCTGGAGAACAGCTCAGGCGCCCGAGCTACTAAGTTACATGCATACGAGGGCATCAGATTCCCCTTTGCTGAGGCAGCGAGAGTTGGTGCTTAGAAGGCGTCTCACAGTCAACAGATGTTCCACCGTGGCTTAGTACGTTCTCGCTGAACCAGAGGCCGTTCGACGCTGGAAACCATTCTCGAGGTCCAGAGCGCCCAAATGCGCTGATGTGCTGCCCGTCACCAACGGTTCTCATGTTCAGGCAGTGGCTGAGGAAGTCGACGGCATCGAGGCCTGTTCTTGCAGCTCAGCAGGGAGCGCACAGCTCACACCATTTCCAGGAGGAGCGGCAAGACGAGCCAAAGAAGCAGGCTACTGTTCGGCGGTTCCCACTGTCATGGACGGTCTTCGTTCAGGGTGCAGTGTTCATGATGTCTCGACTGCCGTCTTCTGCAGCTATCTGCTCGGCTTTCGTCCTTGCTTTGGTGCCATGGAGCTAGCCGGGAAGAATGTGCTCATCACTGGTGCCAGTGCTGGCATTGGGGAAGAGCTGGCGCTGCTGTTTGCCAGCCAGGGGGCGAACCTGGCGCTGCTAGCGCGCCGACTCGAAGTTCTCCAGGAAGTAGCAGCAAAGTGTCGTGCGGCGTCGCCCGGACAGGCCACCAAAGTTATCCCTCTAAAGTGCGATGTGACCGACAGAGCTTCCTGCAAGGAGGCTGTGCAACAGGCTACGAACGAGCTTCGCACAGTGGATATTATCATACTGAATGCAGGGGTCAGCATGGGATGCTATTTCGAAGACATCAAAGATATGTCAGATGCGGACAGGCTGATGGACTTGAACTTCATGGGAACGGCAAATGTCCTTTTCTACGCCTTACCGTTCATTCCAAAGTGCAAGGACTCCAGAATAGTAGTGATATCATCCGTTGCCGGGCTTTTTGGCATCCCTTTTCGGACTTTCTACTGTGCCTCGAAGTGGGCTCTGCATGGGTTCTGTGCGTCTTTGCGTACCGAGCTCCTGGATGCATATGGAGCCAACTCGCCGGCCGTTGTTTTGTCCTGTCCGGGTGAGGTTTCCACTTCGTTGAACACTAGCCGGCTGAAATTTGGAAACGACGTAGCTGCCGAGTTCTTCAATAGTGTCGCAGAGCCCTCCAGCCAAGCCGCCAAGACGATTCTCGAAGCGACGATCGCCGGCGTGAGGGTTGGCTTCTTCGCGAAGATACACTCTTGGCTCTCTAGCTGCTACGGCTGGATTCCTGCAACGATTGACGGTATCATGATAAAGTCTGCAAGAAGTAGAACGCGAGCGCCACGTTATGGAAACTGGTAAATGGTACAGGTGGAGAGGAAGATCTTCGTATTGGGTGGATTTCGGTGGCACATCTTGTCGATGCAGCCATTGCAAGGCATTCGCACTTGTAGAAAAGAAGACGCTCCCATTCCCTGCTGCATGCAGTCAGCTTCAATGTGGGCTGTCGTTGACAAGCAGAGCGGACGCATGAGTAACTGCCCATATCTGGACTACAGTAGCCACTGTGCAGTTGGTGAATGAGAATCACGTTCGAACAGTTCAAGATGAGAATTCTTTCTAACCAAGAGTCCTTTCCAGTGAATGGTCATCTTGATTGCATGCCTTTTTTCGACTGCGATTGGTGACACCTGCAGGTCAAGAGTGCTTATCGAGATCTGGAACTTCCATCCTTATCCTCGCCAAAGACGGGCTTTGCTGCTGTGCCCAGCCCTGTCATTGAATAGGCGGCGTTGGATTTGTTCGACGTTTTGTTTGTGGTGAGTGTGAGATAGCGTTGGAGGCGTTTACAGCCATGCAATAAGAGTATACAGTACGGCGAACGAACATCCGTGCTGGCCTCTATAATGAGCGCCCGCAGACATACGCCCGCACCCGCACACCCGCGCACCCGCACGTACATGCACAGCCGCAGACGCGGGCGCGCATGCGCGGACGCGCGCTCACCCAGGCGGCGGAAGTTCCCAAGAGACTGCTGGACACGAAGCCCTTTTGGCCCCTCAACCCATTGTGCAAGCAGCAGGTTTCTTTTCCATCGGTTCTGCGACCTGTCGCATTGCTGCCAAAATCCTGGGTTCGATTGCAAGTCTGCACCATGATAAAGTCACATGCCACATGCCATGTCTCAGAGGGGGACAGAAGCTCCTGCCGGGTTTTTCCGCGGTAAGTTCTGAACACTTGGACGGAGCGCGGCTTCAAAGGACAACGGGTGCGAACCACACATGGGTAGTTGTCAAAATTATGGTCCCTTTTTGGGTACCTTGAATATTAGGTGCCGTATTATAAGAAGGACCCAAAAAGCGACCAGAATTTTGACTACTACCCACATCCTTCTTGCAGGACCTTTGCCAGCTCGCCTTCAGAGGAGCTGTGCTGAGTTCGAAGCAGAATGCCGTGCGACAAGACATAGGACGTGTGCCAGGACAAGCAAGAGTCTCAAAAGGCTCATAGCTCTACAGGCAGCGGCCGCAAAGTGGCATCATGACATCGCCGTCATAGAGGGCACGTTCACGCACTTCAGATGCAGGTCCATCTCCATCCTCGCGAAGTGCCCGCACGCCTGGCTCGGTGCCCTTCAGCGATGTCCCCGAGGCTGGTTGCTGGCAGAACAATATGGTCCCAGCTATGATGGTAACAATCATAACGATACCAACAAGTTAATTGAAGCCGAGACCTTAAACCCTGAACCCCTAAACCCTAAACCCTTGGTGCCTGCGATCGTGCTTGGCAGGAGCTGCTGAAGAGTCTCGAGCGAGCATCTGACAATCAGCAGTCCCCATCTTAGTCATGGAGCCGGTATCATCATGGCATTGCAGCATATGGGTGGTTGTCAAAAATTTGGGTCCCTTTTTGGGGCCTTATTATAGTGCGGCACCTATTATTTCGGGTACCCAAAACGGGGCCATAATTTTGACAACCACCCATGTAGATATACATAGCAAAATATCAAACGCGGTAAAATATGTAACATATGCTCATATGCACATTGTTGTATACATAGTATATTACACAGCAGAGTGTATTACGGCCTTTGCCGCCAAGACAAGGACGTCGCGGGCATGGGCTCGAATTGGACAGTTCCATCAGCGGCAAAAGAACTTCGGGAAGGCAATCGCATGCTCTCCGACGACCTTAAACTACCAAACCCTACTTTTTTGTAGGCTCTTATTATACACCCTAATATGGAAAATATAGGGACCCTACAAAAAAGAAGGTTTTGGGAGGTTAAGGGAGCAAGTAGAGGGATCTGCCTTTGCAGGCTCGAAGCGCCTACCAAAAAGCCGTTGCAGTCGACAGCTCGCAGCATGGCTGCCTTGCCAACCTCGCACAGCTTGAGGCCCCGGGCCTTCACGTCGTGGTTTCTTGAGAGTTCAGGGTTTAGGGGCTTTAGGGTTTAGGGGCTGTAGGGTTTAGGGAAATGGAACAGCCGGTGACTTTGCGTGGAGAGGCGCATGCGGGGAATGTCGACACTGCGAAGGCGGCGCCAGGGGGTTGCTCTTGGTTTCAAGCTCAGAGCTGTTGCCGCCAGGAGATGTTGACGGCAGCTCTTCAGTTGGATCCTTCCAACAAGGCCCATGCAGAGAGTGCATGTTCAATCTGATATCGCAGACAAGCTCTTGCCAGAACTACCTCTCCTTCCGTCGGTGGTTGGCCGGCAATCGCTGAGCTCCCTGGATGAGAACATCTTTTCCACGGAAGCGCCTCTGCTTCTCACGAGCACTAGGTCGACTAGGTCGAGGTACCACGTCCACAAGACCGGCACCACCAGCGTTTCCCAACGATGAGAACTTACTACCTGTGTACCGCACGGTATGCAAAGACCATACCTGCAGCACTCTTAGAACGTCAATGCCTAAAAGGGAGTGCCCAAGTGTGTGAGGATGCATTATTCGTGAATGTAAGGCACCATGCTTGTTTAAACTCAAAATGTTCGCAGTGTGCAGCGCATGCGACATCTCCGGATTTGTTTCGTCGGCCGCAAGCTGGGGTCTAGGGCCATTCTGCTCTCGCAAGTGCATGCGGTTCAGGCACTTGAATATCAGCAGCAACGAGTGCAGGACGACTTCTGTTATTGATAGTTAAGGTAAAAGCCAGAAAGTTG